>MU158936.1:377430-414002 GCA_015888305.1 Antheraea pernyi
CACTCTTTCAATGTAAATTAATCGAATAAAATATATTCGAATGACAAACAAATAACTACTCACTAATCACATAACAAAAAATAAAAACCGTTTTCGTCTTCGATCAACAATGAGTTTTCGTTGAACTGAATTTCTAATAAGCTCTGATAATGTGATGCGATGATACCAAAGTCTTGTTTTCTTTTTTCTCAAACTGACTACACTATTGGCCTAGCAAAGCCTATACAGCTTCACCGGACTACTAAGGCAAGCCGATTAAGCCACTCAAATTTTGATAAGGAACATGCCAATATTGTCTCTATGTGGTCATTATAAGCATATGAAAGCGACTGGCTCTGAAGTAACATACACTTCTAGAGGTACCCATATAGTAATGATTATAACGTGAATTTCAGAAATAATTTTATTCGTTAGAATTTTATCACTACATATCAGTCTGTCTGTTTGCGATATGGGATACTCAAAAATTACTGAACGCATTTTCATGCGGTTTTCACCAGTAGATAAAGTGATTCATGGGGCAGATTTGGTATATAATTTGTCAAGATTTTTATACTATCAGGGCGGGAAAACGTCCACAGGTCCCGCTAGTAAACGATAATTCTATTTTAATATAATTAAACGTATTAAAATCGAAATACTAAGAATATTTAAAAAATTGAAGCAAATGAGGTATTGTGTGATTGGTCGAATATAAATAATCACGTGCTATTCCATAAAAGAAAATGAATTGGTTCATTGATTTAACATTTGGTTTTTATAACTCGATTCGTAAATTATAGAGAGTAGATTATTGTGAAATACTATTTTCGCTATAGCAATGACGACTGATCGGTATATTTTGTTCAGTGAGTTTCTTAAGTCGTTATAATTATAGCAAATCAGCATATCGTACTTAACATCCTATATAAAAATCGCAATAATTCGCATCTGTCAGAGCGACAGATTGTGAATTATAGAGTGTTACCAAATAGAGATACTAATTACATATCGATGCATCAAATCTATTCGATGTTTACCATATGAAACATCAAACTTATTCGATATTTTATTAAATAATTGTTTTATTAGATTCATCGATATTTTTCATGATAACATGGAGTCCATAAAACAACGAATTCTGGCTAATAGTGAGAAAGGACATAATAAATATATATTAATAGTACACAGACACTCATGTAATTAATTTAAAATTCAATTACTTTAATTTTAATCCATTCATTCTACAAGCTGCAATTTCTGGAAAACTATGCGTTATCCAGTAGGAAGATTCAATGAAAATCCTTTGGAAATCTGGAGTAACCTCAAAGTTCAAACGCCCACGCATTATATAATTGCCTTCAAATACTTGACTATTGTCGAAGCTTCGGTTCCATTGAAACTGTATTTTCGAAGGCTGCTCAAATAGTAAATCAGCAAAAGAATAAAATGAAAAGTACGATTGAGTAAAATTTCGTTTCTTCATAAACAACATTGGTGTTAAGTGTTTAAAGATTAAAATAATAATGTGTTTTATTCAGATTTAGACTGTACTGTTTAATATTTAGTTTTTATTTTGTAATGATCTGGTATTATAATAAAATATATATATATATTTTTTGCTTTACATACAAAGTTATGTATGTGTCTCTAATACAGTGATATAAAACCAACACAACAGTATCATAAAACTAAATACATGACTATATAAGTATTGCTGTAACTGTAGCTAAAGTAATACGAACACCACTGGTATAGTATTACTCTGTTTTCAGTCATAAAATAAAATCAAACTTTTTGTTTCCTTGTAAATGGTTAATATCAAGCTATGGACGCGTTCGCTCTTCGTCATTTTAAAGGGACAGGTGAGATATAATTTAGATGTTACTTCAGAAAAAGTCTAAAGAGGAATTCTAAAATTACTAAGATCTAATTGTTTCCCTTTCATAGGAATCATTTACATATTTAATGGCAAATTCGTAAGCTGTTTTCAAGAGAAAATATATTCGGATCAATGTATTTAATCCTTGTGCAATTTGCAAACCCGGGCCTTTAATATGAATTCTACTCCTTGCTTACATCATCATCATCATTACGGTTATACCAGGATAACCTACAATTACAAAAATCTCAAAGTAAGAAATAAGATATTTAATTTTTCCCATCAAAGCAGTGTTCTCACCAACGGATGGATTCAAAATAATTACTAACAATAAGTATATATTTTAATATTACCAAAATAACTAGTGTTCGTGTGCGTGTTCTCTATCAAATTTTTAGTTTTACTGCATTAACAGTGAGGCTATTAATTAACTATTATTTTGCCCGTTGCCAAATAAATGCAGTACGTTAATAACAATTAGAAAGATGTTACTTTTTCATCATACACGACTCACTTGATATAGTTGGCCTTCTTATCCTCTTTCCAGTCTTTATTTAATTGGTGGACCTTACACGCCGTATACCGCTGCTCCCGGAGATCAAACGCCTTGTGAACTTCGCTGAAACCGCCCTTACCGAGCAGCATTAATAATAAATATCTGTGAACATTTATATTGTATAATCAATTAATTAGACATCTATACATACAATAAGAATCTAAATCTAACGTGTCTGTATTTTCTAGATTTTTGTTACAGGTGTCTTACACCCATATTCCAAGACGTTACTTCAAACCTTCCTCAACCTCGGCTCATTCGAGGTTACCTCAACGAGTACCTCAAGGAATCCTCGAAATCGGTATTCTTAGTTGCGACTGAACATGGTGTTGAGGTAATCTCGGGGATCCTCGAATGAGGTTGAGTCGAGGTAAAACGTCATTGTATACGTCATTAAATCATAGATTACAGTGTATTTTTTAATCTTTTCATCTATGGTTACTCGAAACTTTGCAATTATCTGTTCCTTTTTTTTATCTGCGTTACGTCGCCTGTGACCTTTTATTTATGTTTGAGGTTTGTTGTGGTGTTGTGACAAATTGAAAGTCTGTTTTTGTTTTATATGTTAATACTTATTACAAAATATATCTGGAAGACAAATATTTAGTGAGTCGGAAAAGTTGTCTACAATAAGTAAATAAAAGTCAAAATCAATGTCATATGTGCCGGTTGATCTACTATAAAGAAAAGAAGATCCTATGCTGGTGGATGAGGCTTTATTAAAACCAACAGACAGAAATAAAGCATGTCATTGATAGTGACAATTTACCAAAAGACACCTCTCAAGGTAAATATCGAGTACTATATTTATTACATTAACGATTTACTGGAAGTAAATAAAATTAATTAACTAAGTAAAAGTAGTTTTCATACTTTGTTTTTAGAGATACTCTACATTGAGACAGTGATTTGAATTTCCATCAGACAATGATATCATATAGGTACTTAATTATAGAGTATACCATAACATAAAGCTTGTTTTCTTTACCTAAGGATTAGATAGTAGTGCAATATGTACAAGTATATGATCAAATGCAATCTAATATTAGCCATATTAAAATGTTATATTTTTAATTTTACATTTTCTTGATTGCCATCTTAGTTGTAGCACGAGTAGTTTAAAACATATATCATATAATACATATATAGGTCCAGAATTTTAGTGCTTGTGTTTAGTGTTTGTGAAATAAGCTACATTGTTGTGAATGAAAATAAATATAATGTTTTTTACGTTTAAAGTGTGCAGAAAGTTTTCCATTTTTATAACTCTAAACTTTAATATTTCATTCCCTCAAAAAAGAAGTACTGAGATATAATCATTAATTTGAACTAATATACTTTTTATCCCTCCTAGGTACTGCTAAAACTATTAGGTCTAAGGTTATAAATCAAGAGTTCCAAATAAAGACGATTAACTATGCATGCATACAAGAAAGGGAAGAAGAGCTGCACAGTCTAATAATCGAAGAGAAGTAGTGTTTGGTAAAAGCATCAGAGGAAATGTATAAAATTGCTGCAATAGAGTGAAAAAATGTAGAAGCGATACAATCCAATCAAACAAAACAAAAAAAAAGCAGTCATATATATAAACCATTACATATAGAATAAATAAATTCATTCATGTGTTTTATTATTCAATAAATAAATTAAAATATAATGTATATAGAAGTGATAAATTTTCTGTTTATGTGTGTGATATTTTGCACCTTACTATATCTATGAAATCAATTTCATTTACTATTAAACTATTTTTCTACAATCCTAATTCCATATAGATTCCTTTCCCCGTTGAAAAAACCATTAGTTTACTCTCAAAATAAAACACTCCTATAGTAACTGTCTTGTGATGATGATATACAAAGAATTAATTGATATCATCCATTGGGGTAAGACGAAGCCTATATAACTGGGACAGATTATGTGAAACTTCTATTATATAATATAATATTAGAAATAATAATAAATGTATAGTAATATCTTATTATCACAAAATATTGATATTAAAGGATGAATGTGTCATTTTGATTTAAATAAAAGTATCACAATCAATGTTCAAAATCTCTTTCAATAAATGCAGCTCTCACTAAGCTACCTCGTTCAATGACATTTACATTTGTCACTGGTACCTCTTGCAGGTATCTGATAGGCTCAGTAATAATATTAATTGGTTAATAACATTTTAATAATTTTTAAGTCTGTCTGTACGTTATAGATTTTTGTGAGAAAATTGTTGCAGGTGTCTTAGAATAAGTAATAAAATACATTTTAATAACTTTTAAGTCTGTCTGTACGTTATAGATTTTTGTGAGAAAATTGTTGCAGGTGTCTTAGAATAAGTAATAAAATACATTTTAATAACTTTTAAGTCTGTCTGTACGTTATAGATTTTTGTGAGAAAATTGTTGCAGGTGTCTTAGAATAAGTAATAAAATACATTTTAATAATTTTTAAGTCTGTCTGTACGTTATAGATTTTTGTGAGAAAATTGTTGCAGGTGTCTTAGAATAAGTAATAAAATACATTTTAATAACTTTTAAGTCTGTCTGTACGTTATAGATTTTTGTGAGAAAATTGTTGCAGGTGTCTTAGAATAAGTAATAAAATACATTTTAATAACTTTTAAGTCTGTCTGTACGTTATAGATTTTTGTGAGAAAATTGTTGCAGGTGTCTTAGAATAAGTAATAAAATACATTTTAATAATTTTTAAGTCTGTCTGTACGTTATAGATTTTTGTGAGAAAATTGTTGCAGGTGTCTTAGAATAAGTAATAAAATACATTTTAATAACTTTTAAGTCTGTCTGTACGTTATAGATTTTTGTGAGAAAATTGTTGCAGGTGTCTTAGAATAAGTAATAAAATACATTTTAATAACTTTTAAGTCTGTCTGTACGTTATAGATTTTTGTGAGAAAATTGTTGCAGGTGTCTTAGAATAAGTAATAAAATACATTTTAATAATTTTTAAGTCTGTCTGTACGTTATAGATTTTTGTGAGAAAATTGTTGCAGGTGTCTTAGAATAAGTAATAAAATACATTTTAATAACTTTTAAGTCTGTCTGTACGTTATAGATTTTTGTGAGAAAATTGTTGCAGGTGTCTTAGAATAAGTAATAAAATACATTTTAATAACTTTTAAGTCTGTCTGTACGTTATAGATTTTTGTGAGAAAATTGTTGCAGGTGTCTTAGAATAAGTAATAAAATACATTTTAATAATTTTTAAGTCTGTCTGTACGTTATAGATTTTTGTGAGAAAATTGTTGCAGGTGTCTTAGAATAAGTAATAAAATACATTTTAATAACTTTTAAGTCTGTCTGTACGTTATAGATTTTTGTGAGAAAATTGTTGCAGGTGTCTTAGAATAAGTAATAAAATACATTTTAATAACTTTTAAGTCTGTCTGTACGTTATAGATTTTTGTGAGAAAATTGTTGCAGGTGTCTTAGAATAAGTAATAAAATACATTTTAATAATTTTTAAGTCTGTCTGTACGTTATAGATTTTTGTGAGAAAATTGTTGCAGGTGTCTTAGAATAAGTAATAAAATACATTTTAATAACTTTTAAGTCTGTCTGTACGTTATAGATTTTTGTGAGAAAATTGTTGCAGGTGTCTTAGAATAAGTAATAAAATACATTTTAATAACTTTTAAGTCTGTCTGTACGTTATAGATTTTTGTGAGAAAATTGTTGCAGGTGTCTTAGAATAAGTAATAAAATACATTTTAATCATTTTTAAGTCTGTCTGTACGTTATAGATTTTTGTGAGAAAATTGTTGCAGGTGTCTTAGAATAAGTAATAAAATACATTTTAATCATTTTTAAGTCTGTCTGTACGTTATAGATTTTTGTGAGAAAATTGTTGCAGGTGTCTTAGAATAAGTAATAAAATACATTTTAATAATTTTTAAGTCTGTCTGTACGTTATAGATTTTTGTGAGAAAATTGTTGCTGGTGTCTTAGAAAAAGTAATAAAATACATTTTAATCATTTTTAAGTCTGTCTGTACGTTATAGATTTTTGCGAGAAAATTGTTGCAGGTGTCTTCGAATAAGTAATAAAATACATTTCAATCATTTTTAGAAATGTCTGTCTGTCTATTTGTTTGTATGAACACGCATCACTGCTAAAGTATTGCGTTCACGATAAAACCTCATCAAGAAAATCATAAAGGATATCCTGGAGGTTACTCCAGGTTACTACTACTAAATGTTAATTTAGTCTTGGTTTCATTAAAATCGATTTACTCTATCGAAAGTTACTGTAATTATAATGACGACGCGACTTAAGTACAAAAGAAAAGTAGATAAGTAAATGGACTTAATATATTCGGATGATTTTATTAGTCACTGTTATTTTAAATAAGGTTCCACGCGGAAGGAGTTGTGGGCACAGCTAGTTTATAATAATCATCTAGATAACTTTGGACTATGAGCAGCTATTATGTGACAGCAATTAAGAAAACCTTATTCATTGACTTGCAAGTAACTTACTATTGAAAATTTGAGTAAATTCCAGTGAGGAAAATTGGACACTCAAGAATGTATACACAGTAATAACTAATAATACTATAACAACATTTAAACCAGTCTCTGGTTGATGTGGTAATCTCTCTAACTAGTTACGGTCATAATATTTTTTTTATATTATAGGAGGCAAACGAACAGGTGGGTCACCTGATGTTAACTGTTCACCACCATCCATAGACACTTGCAACACCAGGGTAGTCGCGGGAAAGAGAAGGGGAGAGGGGTGGTGGGCTTCCGGCGCTCTAACTGACCGAACGAAACGCAACAATGCAAGTTCTATTACTTCACATCGGTTTTCTGTGAGGGGGTGGTACTACTCCGGACGAGCCGACCCATTCATGCTGAAACCAGTAATAGCTTCAGCGTGGCTTTACCGCCTACAAATTACCTGGTATTATTTAGACATTAACAATAACTATTTTCTTAAATTTTATTAGTTATCTAAAGTAATTAGTAACTCACCGATCAGAGAGTACAGGGTGCTGTGAGAATCTGCTCTGGTCTTCGTTGTGTATCCGTTTCAGTTCTCTGATGTGTAGATTTCTCTCTCTTTCCAACTTTTCCATCTCTAGCTGCAAATCTGCGTCTTCTTTTTTAAGCGCACTCTGTCTTAACTGGAAATATTGCAAATAAAACCACATTGTTTTTCTTTCTGAAGTAATACTTTCCTGTTTAGTATAGGGGTCTAGATGAAAATATTTTATTCTTTAAATTTACTATTTTAGATTCAAGTTTAACAAAAAAACGTGTATGCATTTCACATACGTTACAAATGAAACCTTCAAAAAATGATAAAACATTCTTATAAACGCTACATATGAACAATATACCAAGCTGGTTATAACGCCTTTTCTCAAGGCTTCTTAATATGCAAATGCGCATACTATTTATTAACAAAACATACAAACATACATACACACGTACAACGCTCGGAGCAAAGCAAGTATTAGATAGACCAGGTGACTGTTTTAAGTTTAACACCCTTCACTCGTTTGTTAGCTCATGATCACATTTAACATGTAAAATAATAATATCAAAACAAATACTAATAAACAACCAAGAAAACCTAAGTTAGTTTTTTCTAAGACTTTCAATAGTATGTGAACGATACTTTTAAACGTAAAAAAAATCACATCTAGGTTCAATGAACAACATTAAAGGGGCGCTTCAAGGTTAATCATTACGCAACTGTTTTTCATCGGAACGCCGAACAGTCGAACAAAGAGAAGCGAGGCGCGGGTACGGCGAGGACGCAGACAGGACTGCACGGCACAGTGTGAGGTGTGATTCCTTGCATTCCTTATTATTACATCAGTTCAGTTCGTTTTTACGTAAATTACATGAGTTTGAGTGTACATCAATTTTGCGTTTCTCAAGATAATTAGGTCAAATATTAAGCACTTATTTTTTGAATTGGTTTAGAACGAGAATCGACTAATGATTATCCTGTAAAAATATTGCTGGCGACTAACCAGTCGCGCTGTATACATTTGTATTATTAATATACAATCAGAAGACCACGAATATAAGAAACACTAATCTATCCTATCTCATTCTCTCGCATGTTAGATATCATAAAGGTATGATTGTCTCTTTTTAATGTCGCTTTTTTGTTTCGTCGACTATCAATCCAAAACGGCCCTAAAGAAGTTTTTACTTTTTTTAAAACTCGATCACGAATCTAGTGCTGGTCTTCACACATACAGATGCCCCTAGATCGACAGATGGGGTATGGAATCAAAGCAAACAAGTATGGTCGTGTGGCTCTACACTATTTTTCAGATTACACTGAGATTTGAAATCCCTCTAAGGAAAGAGTTACTTTTACAACATATAAATAAGAGGTAAACAATAGCTAACGACATTGAATAAGGCACCTTTCAAAGTTACCTTCTGGGAGTCTCATAACTAATAAACATAGAATTGTTAATTAGTGGTCGGGCCTGTGGTCCAAATTCGATCATAATTTACAAATTTTTAAGTGTCAATATTATTGAAGTTTAGTGTACTAATCAATTTGTGCAGTCTTTTTTAATCGTATCAGAGAATAATCGTGAAATATGACGAAAAGAGACTTATAAAGGCTTCTTCGAATAGTAACCAATAGTAAGGAGATAAGTAACTTTTTCCTTTTTTTTTGTTACTGATAAAACTAAAGTTCATCGAAAGTCACTAAACAAAAAAAAAACAGTAAACAGAGGGGAAAAGAGCACCAACGCAAAATCGTACACATATAAGCCATTCAGAAATAAAAATTGAAACATTATTTATAATATATTTTATGGCGTTCAAAAATGAAATTTGGGTTACCTATAGTAAAAATCATTACATAGTATAAAACAAAGTCCCCTACCGCGTCTGTCTGTCTGTTCGCGATAAACTCAAAAACTACTGCACTGATTTTCATGCGGTTTTCACCAGTGGATAAAGTGATTCATGAGGAACGTTTTGGTATTTTTTTTTATATTCAAGGCGGGACAGCGTCTGCCGAGCCCACTAGTATATTTAAAAAAGTTATGTAATACTAGCGACCAGCCCCACTTCGCACGGGTGCAATGTACATACTTATATGGGGCAATGTGGAGTGATTAATCATATTATTTAAGATATACAATTCCGTAGTACATTCATTTGATCTATCTCGTAAGGTTTAGCTAGGCGTTTGCGATTTAAATATGTTTGTTACGACATCACTTTACAAATCTTTGAATTTTTCGGCTTTTCTGCACTCTATGTATATATGTATTATACCTTATACCTTCCTTTTGAATCACTCTATCTATTGCTGAATACTGTATTAAAATCCGTTGAACAGTTTAAAAGATCTAAGCGAACAGAAAGCTGAGGCGACTTCAATTTATACAATGTAATTATTATGTATCACGGCCTAGCTAGGTTAACAGTGAATTTAAAACCATGTAATTTTACTATCATTTACAGTCTAATTAATTATAAATTTTTATTAATATAAATGTAGAGATCCTCATTAAAGAGTTAAACTTGGAATACCAGTAATATATTTTACTTACAATGAACCACTACAATAATCAAAATCAATGACAAATGATAATAGATAGTATTGTGTCATCAAAAGCAGAATTTGTTAAAAGGAATATACATAGTTTAAAAACAAAACCATGTCTAAATAATAACTTCACACAGTGAGAGATCATTTGGCATTTCAATGTTGGACTGAGCAACAATTATGAAAGTACAGAGTATATTGACAATGTTTGGAAAACATGTCAAAATAAGAGTTACATGTTGGAGATAACTTATACACAAATATAGCATATAACCTAAAAAGAAGATTACTACCAAAATGATGCTATGAAACAAAACATCTTTGTATACAATAAAATCACCGTACAGGTATTTAGCCATAAGCCTTGGTTTAGTAAGCATAGTAGAATGATCAACATTTAATTTACACATTCGAAATCATTAATAACCAATTTCGGTGTTCAGTTAAAAAGCTTACGATTCTGAGCAGTAATGGTAGATCAACTACTCATAGTAATAAAGAAAGGGTTTTATAAAATCTTAGAGATACCATAAATCAACTGATAGCAACTAAATGTTGTCTTGAGTAATTCTGAGTTTGAATAGTTTAATGGTTGTGATTTCCTTGCATATAACAACATAATTACATAATCCTCTTCTATGACAGACAATATCTCACCTACATGCAGTGGGGAGTATAAATATAA
Organism: Antheraea pernyi; assembly: GCA_015888305.1. Classification (NCBI taxonomy): domain Eukaryota; kingdom Metazoa; phylum Arthropoda; class Insecta; order Lepidoptera; family Saturniidae; genus Antheraea; species Antheraea pernyi. The sequence continues at coordinate 388,089 of MU158936.1, forward strand.
ATAATTCAATATAAAAAGGAACGTAAATTAATAAACACTGAAAACATGATTCAAGTGTAACTGTATAATGTAGGTACAGTCACAAGCTTTTGTTTTAATACATCTTTATGAATTTAAATTAATTATTTAACGTATGTAAACATATAGCTTGAGAATTGCTGCACTTATCTGGATATTTTTTGTTGTTGTTTGTAATTGTAAAGGCATGGTTTGTATGAGAAAATGTGTACGAAATCAAATGGAAAAGTGAAAAAACTGAGTTTAAAGAGGCCAGAAAAGTCAGTCAGAAAGTGGTAGCGGGATTCTCGAGAACATTGACAAAATTAACAGATAGACGTTTTCAATTTTATTTCATTACTATATGCTGTAAAGCGTAGATTTGGTCTCATTTACTTCGTTAGTATACCTATGATAAGCTATGGTAGGCAGCTAGCAATAGATAATTATTTACCTTCAGAATTTCATCTGCTTCATAGTACTCTTGGTAAGTCATGCTAGGCAACGGGTCAGGTTTGAGAAAGGTGGGTGCATCCGTGCCATTGTGAAGTGGTGAGGGTTGAGGCGTCGTGGGAGCTGCACTGGAAGTGCGTTTGCCTCGTCCACCACCACCTTCATTGTTAACTGGTCGCTTCTTGAACAAAAGCTTCTTCTGCCTATCAATTTCTTCTTTTTCTGCTGCTATTTCCTCCTGCCGCCTGAGACAAATGATTTTGCAAAATTTTAAATTGTTAATGAAATATTACGTGGATTAAACTGAACTGTTTTTCCATAATAAAAATGTTACCCATATAAACAAAGCACTAGTAACCAAATTTCAAATAATCACTTGCAGTGCACTACTAAAAAGTGTATTTTACGATAGTGTGATTTGTATTGAATATTGAAGGTAATGATTATAATATTATCTTTATTTTATAATAAGTTTATACAGGGGACTCCATCTGTTTGTAATTAACATACTAGTATGACTAGTGTGATGAAAAAAAAAGTAAAAAAAATCATGTGTAACATAACATACATACCTTAGTGTACAAAGATTTGAGAACAAGTCATAGTACTATTATTCTTTATGTAATTTGTATTGTGTGAGTATGAGACATGTCTCTAAATGGAAACACTGCCTTTACATGTAGTGGCATAAGTGGCTCCAACAGTTTGAAGTATTTACTCTATGCTAACAATGTTTATATTGTCTGTATAATTTAAAATTTTATTTTCTAACTATTTACATAACGACTTTCATGAAAAACCAATAAGCGTTAAATACAAACTTTTAATTATATTTTTTTATACAATTTTCTGATGCAAAACTTCGTAATTCATTAGTGTATTATTATAACCAATCTGTTGATGTACTTGATTGATATTAAACATCACAAACATAATTTCTCAACATTTAAAAGACAAAATTTCATCTTTATCAATTGAGTAAATCTGGTTTTACAGTACTACCACTACAGCCTAAAAAAAATGAAAATGCAAGTCTCCAATATTGATTATTCAGCAAAAACGATATTAAAATAGCCTTTTTGTAAGGTTTATAGTTCTATTTCTAGTAGTAAAAAATTTTTCTCAAACGTAAACAATACATAGACCCACTTTTAAAGATGCAGAAATATATGCTGGAAACCTATTGTCATATAAATCACCCAGTTATTTTTTTTATTTTCTATTTCTGCTATAGACAATTAGGACTTACATACTGAACCATCGTACTTCAGTCATGTTACACTTGGCGTTAGTTTGTACCCTAAGATATATTATTATTGTTATCTGATTCTGAAAGGTGAAGTAAAATTTCCGTTTACTGTGGTATTTATCACCATAATTTTGCACCATTTAATATATTATAATATAGTTTATTGAAATTAAAATGTATAATGCTTTTAAATCAACAGTGTTTTTGAGGAACATATATTGAAAAAAAAGGAAAATGTCATGTAATATTTTGCTGTACTATCTAAGGTTTAAGAACTGTCTCCTGTTCTGTTTTTTCTATATCCTATAACATGTATTTGTTTAAGCATTGTGAATTTACAGGGCCACGAATCCCTAACGATAGCCTTTTTAATATTTATTACCTGTATCATCGACAGTTACTTATGGTTTTAAAATAAAAATGGCAATTAATTTGCTAATAAGACATATATATATGTAATTATTTGACTATAACAGGCAAACACCTCAAATGTTATTTATAGAGGATTAAAACCAGTAAAACAAAGACAGGAACCAATAAGAAGTTTCAAAAACCACCAAGGCCAACAGTAGTAAAAGTTCCTTGTAATTATAGAAAAAGTGGGTTCTTACAAATAACAAAAAACACTTGTAAATAAACAATAAGTTGAGTTTATCTAATTTTTTTTTATCTAAAACAAATACAATTTTTATACACTAAAAGGTTTTCACTCTAGGATGGATGCATATGTTGCCTGAAGTATTTAGTTTATGTGTGCAATAATAAGTAAACGAAAATATTGTACTGATGTTCTTATTCTATGCTTTTTATGAGAGGAATAGTTTTAAAATACTGCAATAATTAAAAATAAATTTACTGCTTGCATGTATTTCACAACTGGTATAAGAAGAAAGTATGGTTAAAAAAACTAATGGAACTGGCCAATGTAACTATTACTTAGCCAGATCCTGTGGTGTAAAGATATGTAACACACAGGATGAACTCTTCTGTATCGTTTCTTATCAGTGACAGAGAACTCACCTTGTCAATTCTTGAAATGCATATCCATCAGTCCAATTCTCCTGGAAAGTGGCTCCGACTCTTTGGGTTACAAATTGACCGAGCCTTAGCCTATTTTGCATACACCTTTGTCGTGCCTCTTTTTTCTCTATAGTACTTTTTTCATTTAAAAGCTTCTTTACAACTTCTATACATTTATTAATGTGTGACTTATGTTGATCTATAACCTAAAAAAATAACAAGATAATAATTTTTTAGAATATTTCAATATCATAATGGTAAATAGTAAAATTAAATACCTTGCTTTGTGTTTGCACTTGATGCTTTAACTCTTCATTTGTCCTTGTTAATTCATCTATTTTATTATTTCTTAATTCTAATTCTGAAGATTCTTGAGTTTCCAACTCTTGTATCCTCAAACATGTGATTTCTGTCTGAATCTGAGGAAACAATTTGATTAATATTTTTTAATTATTATCTAAGAAAAAATCATAGACAACCAAGTCGATATACCTGCTTAAAACAACTATGTGGTCTTTGCTGAGATGTGGATCTCATAAAATCTACACCTGAAGGTTGTAACGATGAAGGTGACGGTGGGTGCTGTGATAAAAGAAATATATATATTTATGAAAATTGTAAGAGCAGTGAATCTTATTGGTAACTTTAGTAATAAAGCTTTTAGCCATTAATAATCTTCACAATAAGTATATTTAATAATAGTAAAAATATGATTATATCAGACAGACATTTCAGCAACTCTTAACACTTTCACACACTCTTCCAAACATCACACGAAGAAGATATGACTGAACTGCAGAAACTCCACAGTCTTTCAATATTCCATGATGCATAACAATTACTAATAATAATAAACTTTTAAGATATTTTAGTATAAAATACACATATGTCTTTCTCATTTTAATAGCATTCATCCACCTGCTTTCTTTCTAATAATTAAAAGTGATTAATAAGATTAACATGAGGCTGATTTTTTTATAATACTGTACCACACAATCTATACTGAAGACAAATACTACAATTTTGTTTACATTTTACTGTCATTATAAGAACATTAATTATTTTCTAGAAAGTAAAATTTTTATAATAACCACAAAATAAGTTTTTTTATTACACAGATATTAGTTATTTCTTAAATATATTAAAAATAAATTAATATGAATACCATTGGATAGTTGGCGCCCTGAGGTGAGGGAGATTTGGCACCAGTGTGTCTAACAGGACTGGATGATGGGTGTTTCGAGAAGAATTCCCGGATATTTTTCTCTGTGGATGTATGTCTTTGCTTGCCCCCTCCGCCCCCACCACCACCTACACCTTCGTCTCCTGAAATATAGGGAAAAAAAGTTGATGAAACATACAAATAAAATACAAGGACATGAATACTATACTCTATTAAATAACAATACTAATTGAACTGAATTTGTATCTTTATAACAACTGAATTAGGTCTTTATTTACAAAAGTATGTAGTTACCTTTTCGTCTTCTTTTTCTGTCAGGTATAGCTATAGTAGGTGTGGCACCACTTGGGGGAACCAATGCTGTGCCTGGTACAACCACAGAGCCTCGCAGCGCTGCGGACATTGCAGGAGTTAAAGCATCAACTTCTTTGTCACTATGAGATGAACCTGAAAGGTTACACATAACATAATGGATATAAATATTTAAAAAAGTATTGGTTTACCATTCTTATCATCCTTAATATAATGTATGGGCAGAGTGCATGTTATATTTTTCATAGTAAAAAAAATGAATATTATTTACTACATCATTTCTTTCAAAGTAATCATACGAGAAATTATAAATATGCTTTATATCAGTATAAAAAATTTCATTCAATTGTTTATCCATTTTGTATTAATTTATACAGAAACATTGAGGATCTCTGATATTACAAAGTTTCAAGTTCATACATATTATGATGCATTATCGACGTTGTCTACATACAACACAGGTAAACAATTTCAAATCATTAGTTGTAAACTCACTTTTTGACAAGGAGCTCAGTAGGCCGTCGTAGTTTATGTTAGCTCCGCTTTTATAGTCATGCATTGTAGCACGCAATAGTTTCGGATCTCGGGAGGAAAAGCAACACTTTCACGGTACTTATCCGGCATCGTATGCGACTATACAACGTCACTATTCCTCGTTTGATGACAGTTTTTCACTAAGTGGAACCCTCGAAAGTATATTAGATAAATTTGATTGTAGTTGTCAAGCCGGCTCATGAATGGTAAACACTTCAACCACTAATCACAGTTCACACATTTCCCAGCACTGGCACTAAATCGCGATTTACCTGTGCTCATATTGGAGTCCTGATTGTGAATTGGTTGCCCCGTGTTGACAGTGGTTTGTGGTGCCATCTGAATTTGTGACCCAGCTGACATCTGTAAAGAAAGATGGCGTCTACACATGACTCGCCCAAATCACGGAATTACACACTTCACTGATTAATCTTGTTCATTATTCCACTTGTATTTCAAAATTATTACACGTAGACAATGTCATGATATCAATTGAACGTTATTTTTTCTTACATTAAATGAACGATGGTTACCAAAACGACTTGACCGATTATGCCCGCAATGAGGTGGCACCGGCGCGGCGCGGGTGGCGGGCGGCGTGCCACAGACCGCGGCGAATGAATAGGTAGGGTACGTGATATCGGCGCTCGTGCCTCACAACAAACTGCTTACTGGACGTGTTACGTAGGCGTCTGCTACGATGTACCAACACAAACACAGATAGGACTACTGTATCACAGCTTATGTCGTCCCTGCATACCTATATAATGTATTCAACAAAGCAGAACACGCGATAAACTTTAATACCTACTTAAATCAGGTAACTGATTACGTTTGTATGTTTTTGTTAATTGAATATGTATGCGATGTATTAAAATAATTATAAAAATATGAATATGCCATATCAACATGTAAGTATATACATTTTGAAACGCGAATTAGATGCGGTTGACAAAATCGCGTTTATAGGCGTTGCATTGGTATAGAAGTTTATATAAAAATAATTATATTAATTAATTGTTATGTAGCGAGTGTAGTGATATGTATCTAATAATACAAGTGAATCAGAGACTGCTTTAAAGTGATGATGGAAGAAAATAATTTCCGTATTTACATTATATTCATACAAACCACCCAATAATATACATATAAAATATATACGTATTTCAATTTAAAGTGATCTACTACATCATCGGGTCACAAATATCACAATGTAAACGATAAGTAATATTTAAAAAAATAATGTATCTACCTATTTGATAAATTTAAACAACCTATATATGGATACATATACACATTTAAATTTGTCAAATACGCTTGTATATTAAAATATTATAAACACAGATGAGATGACAATAACAAATGAAATTTACTTTTCTGTTTAATAGTCGTTTAGCTAAATATGAAATATTTACATCGTTATAATGCAGTACAATCACTGGTGATAGATAGATACCTATAACTTTCTGGTGATAGAGAGAGATATCAAATGCACAAAGCAAAGTATATTAGCATTATCGCTGTAGCGTTGCCGCTCTGTATGTCATGTACTCCCATCGGTGCCTCTTGCCCCCTCCTCTCCTGTTCGCAACGATCACCTCCCGTATAAACTAGCAACAAAAGTAGCTTGTGCAAAACAGCGAAACGCACATCGATTCGATCATGAGATAACGAAAGTAAGGGGCGATCATGTGACAATTACAAAAACTAATAAGTAAACAAGTTTCACGAAAATTTACGAGGCTAAATTACGCGCTGGATTTTATAGAGTTAGTAAATATACGTATATACGCGATAGAGAACTAACATCGTTTGAACCATACGTGATTCAAGATAACTTTATAACAAAAATTTGTTTCAATTTACAAATCAAGCCAATGACTGGTCTGCAACGTAGCGATTGTTGCATCTATTTTTAGCGCATATGCCTAGCCGTAAGCGACTGGAAAGTTAGCGACTTGGCAACAAACATACGTCCGTATGTGATGTGATACATTATTATAATGTAAATATATTGGATGCATAGTATACATTATTATAACCTATAGTATAATATATGTATATAGGCATTGTTATCGCTAAAGCTATGAAGTAAATAAATTAACTAACAATGGAAAATTATCTGCGAGAATTAGCACACTTCACATTAGTCATCATAGATTACTGCAAAATAAGTAACTGCAACAATTCATTGATTTATATATAGATTACGATATATATATATATATATATATATATATATATATTTCTAGGCATTATCAAGCTCTACAACTTTTCTCTTGAAGTCAATTATATACCTCTTATTGTTAAGGCAGCGTTCGTAAGAAACATTTTCGTTCGACCGTTTATTCTCCGACTTACTTTGCAAATCAGACTTCAACAAAAGAGTCTTTCCATTTTTCGGGTTAATATATAGCCTATGACACTCACAGGTAACGTGGCTTTCTATTGGTAAAATAATTTTCAAAATCGGTTTAGTAGATCCAGAGATTAACCCCTACAACGACACAAACTCAAACTTTACTCTCAAGAAAATGTGTAATGAAACTGTAATCTCAGGAACTACTGGTCCGATTTGAAAAAATCTTAACTAGGCATGCGCTGCATAGACCATGACGGTGGTATTACAAAAAGTTAAATACGTATTAAATACTTCCTTTAAAAAGGATTCGAATTAAATGCACCGCGCTCGCCTGAGGCAAGTTCGCGATATCCTTTTTCGCAAGTCTAATCTTTTTTTTTCTCTCTCTCTCTGTGTCTCTTTCTTTCTTACTTGTCTTTGCCTCTGTCAGGTACCACTAAGTTGTACCTTCCTTCCCTAGGTGCCGCTTAAGTTATACCTTCCCGTCGCAAGTCTAACCTAACGTAACCAATGCGAGGCAAAAGAGCAAGATGGCGAATATTCAGCGACCGCGGTGCATTTAATTCGAAACCTTTTTAAAAGAAGTATTTAATACGTATTTAACTTTTTTTGTAATAACACCGTAAAGTTCCACGAAGATAATACAATAGAACCTCGATAAGGTAAAAACCGCTATAACTTCAAAAAGCAATCTGTTTCCTTTCTATTAGAGCCTAAAACCTCTATTAAAATACGCACCCTCGATAACTTAAATGAATAATTTCAGTATTAGCCCTCAGTTACTTAGAGAAATGTTTCGATGAGCTCTGTAACACAAACAGTCTGCCAAAGAATCATTTCGAATGAATGTAAAAAACAAAAAGTTTTTCGAAATTTATTGATTCGACGTGTTTACAAGTAAAATTGTTAAAACAAGCAATAAGACGTATCAATCCCCTATTGTTTCTTTGAAATCACTAAAAGTTGTATTTGCGGTGGTAGCTGTCCTAGCTGCTTACTTGGATGATAAGTTGTTGATCACTGCCCAGGAAACTGTGCTGTATGATAAAAGTTACCTAAGTAAAATCAGTTCTAAACGAAAATTAACAACACTAACATATGCTGATAAGAGATAAAAGCTGTGAAAAGTGGATTAAAAAGAAAAGACGTTGCAGCTCAGGACCGTTTATTCTCCGACTTACTTTGCAAATCAGACTTCAACAAAAGAGTCTTTCCATTTTTCGGGTTAATATATAGCCTATGACACTAACAGGTAACGTGGCTTTCTATTGGTAAAATAATTTTCAAAATCGGTTTAGTAGATCCAGAGATTAACCCCTACAACGACACAAACTCAAACTTTACTCTCAAGAAAATGTGTAATGAAACTGTAATCTCAGGAACTACTGGTCCGATTTGAAAAAATCTTAACTAGGCATGCGCTGCATAGACCATGACGGTGGTATTACAAAAAGTTAAATACGTATTAAATACTTCCTTTAAAAAGGATTCGAATTAAATGCACCGCGCTCGCCTGAGGCAAGTTCGCGATATCCTTTTTCGCAAGTCTAATCTTTTTTTTTCTCTCTCTCTCTGTGTCTCTTTCTTTCTTACTTGTCTTTGCCTCTGTCAGGTACCACTAAGTTGTACCTTCCTTCCCTAGGTGCCGCTTAAGTTATACCTTCCCGTCGCAAGTCTAACCTAACGTAACCAATGCGAGGCAAAAGAGCAAGATGGCGAATATTCAGCGACCGCGGTGCATTTAATTCGAAACCTTTTTAAAAGAAGTATTTAATACGTATTTAACTTTTTTTGTAATAACACCGTAAAGTTCCACGAAGATAATACAATAGAACCTCGATAAGGTAAAAACCGCTATAACTTCAAAAAGCAATCTGTTTCCTTTCTATTAGAGCCTAAAACCTCTATTAAAATACGCACCCTCGATAACTTAAATGAATAATTTCAGTATTAGCCCTCAGTTACTTAGAGAAATGTTTCGATGAGCTCTGTAACACAAACAGTCTGCCAAAGAATCATTTCGAATGAATGTAAAAAACAAAAAGTTTTTCGAAATTTATTGATTCGACGTGTTTACAAGTAAAATTGTTAAAACAAGCAATAAGACGTATCAATCCCCTATTGTTTCTTTGAAATCACTAAAAGTTGTATTTGCGGTGGTAGCTGTCCTAGCTGCTTACTTGGATGATAAGTTGTTGATCACTGCCCAGGAAACTGTGCTGTATGATAAAAGTTACCTAAGTAAAATCAGTTCTAAACGAAAATTAACAACACTAACATATGCTGATAAGAGATAAAAGCTGTGAAAAGTGGATTAAAAAGAAAAGACGTTGCAGCTCAGTTTGGAATACCCGAAAGTACATTATCACTTATAATTAAAAAAGAAGTTGAACTCTTGAAGAAACGAGAATCTGGAGAAAGCATTTTATGTAAAAGACGAAAAATTGATGAATTGCTTGCTATTTTGGATCAATGTTTATTTACGATGTTCAAACATTGTCCAAACCAAAACATCAATGTTACAGACCCATCGTGAAAGAAATAGCTAAATAGTTCGCCAATTCGCTGAAAATCCATAATTTTAAAGCTAGCAATGGCTGGTTAGAAAACTTCGAAAATGGCCATGATTTGGCTTTCAAGAAAGTGTGGGGCGAAAGCGCGAATTTAACATAAACCCTTGATTAGTTAAAAACTCTATAACTTAAAATATTTTCTGTTTCCCTTGGGTTTTAATTTATCGAGGTCCTACTGTACATGGTGTCTTCATATAGTGAAACACGGCCGATAGTTAGTTATACGTATGCAAATATGTACCTAACTGATATACAAATAGTAGATAAAACACTTGAGAACCCTTTTCTGGTGTGTACCAAACGATTTTATTCTTTTTTTTTTGTGTTTATTTAGTATCTATTAACGAGTTTTAGTGTTACCTGCCGATAAAAAAAAATGGAACAGTATTTTTCCTTACCATCGACAAGTTGGAACCTTACATAAGTCTGTATTCGTCATACTTAAAGATAAGTACGTCTACTAATCTATAATATTTATATCAATCACCTCGGCAAAAAACCTGAATAATATTGATACTTGAAAAATTTGTGAGTTTTGGTCGAATTTCGACCACTAGTTTTATTGATTACACAAGACCGGTAATATATGTATATCATTATATGTTTGTAACACAAACATAGAATAAATATTCATAGATAAAATATTATCATTTCACAGCAATATATAGGTTCAATGTTTTATTTTTCTAACATCCATTACGTAACTTTTGGTTTTGTCATAAACAAGACGCTTCCTTTTACAATCTAAAATTAACACAGTTTTGTCGAGCTTCTTTGAATTTAAAAACTATAGTTTTATTATTTGATTTAACCGAGTCATAAATTAGAAATGTAAGTAAATTTAATTCATTAGCAAAGGTTAAAAAAGAAAATACCGCCGTTAATTGAAATAAAAATGTGAATTATACTATTACCTAGTATTGCCATAAATACTGAAACATAAAAAATATTTTCTATTGCAAATAACATTTATTACTTTTATAGTGTGTTAGTTTAATATATAAATATAAAACTATTTAAAATATAAAAAGCTTATTCGAAGTAGTCTCCATTGGCTATAGGGACCTTTAAACGTTCAGGCCAGTTATCAATAGAAGCACGCACTCTTTCTGTACAGCATTTAGAGCAAGCCGTACTCTCTAAAACTGACCATAAATCATAATCCAGCGGATTAAGATAGGGACTAGACGAAGGCCAGTTTTCAGCTCTGATGAAGTCGGAAACGTTCTTTCCAACTAAGACTGCGTAGACCGAGCTTTATGACCCGGCGCCGAGTCTTGCTGGAAGGATCATTCTTGGTTATTGAACATGGTGTTCTTAAGGGGCTTCACTACCTTCTCAAGAATGGTATCTTGACACACTTGTGGCGATGTTTTGATACCTTTCTCACAAAAGTATGGCTGGCTAATTGGGAAGCTTTCTTAGAGCTCTGAGTTTGTTAAAATGTTGCTCAGTTGTAAAAAAATTCTCATCCGTAAACAAAATATTTCTGTGACCTCTCTTTGCGTACCGTTTCAGTAGTTGTTTCGATTTTACCATCCTATTTTTTTTAAATTATCAGTTAAGAAAATACCAGTACGTCTCTTATAGGCTGCAAGTCCTAAGTCATCTTTTAAAATACGCGACATGGTTCTAGGTGCTATCTTCAACTCCCGATATAAAACCTTACTGCTTTGACCACCTTTTTCGTACGAACACTACGTGGACGGGCAGATCTTTTTATGGAGTATGGAGAGTTTTAAATACTGCATTTGGCTCCATACCTACTTTGTGTAATACAATCACAGCGATTCGGTTCTCTGTATCACAACCACTACATTTTAATATCGCAAAATATTGTACAATGTATTGGCGCCTAAAATGAGAAAACCCAATGAATAATCATATAAAAATGACAGATTCCAAATTCAAATGTAATATTTTGTTTATTTTTAATTGTAACAGTATTTATGGCCAGACTAAGTATATTAAAATCGATAATTCAAACTAGGGATTCCTACCACTACCTCGCGAGGCCTATCCGCAGGCAATGACGGAGCACTTGGTATAGTGGTAGTGAGTCTCCTATGAACTCAAGATATCGCAGGTTCGATACACACACAGGACTGACTTTTTACGTGATGTACATTATTGATGATTTGTGTAATAGCACTTTCCTAACTCCGCTTTGAAATGATTGACAACTGTTATATTTTTCTGCAACGAAAAGTGTTTGAATATATATTTTTTTATTCTATTAACAGTTGAAGTTTACCGGAAACTAGCAGAAGATATTGAAATGTTCGTTCATAAATTATTATTTTTTTCGTTCGTAAATGAAACGATGATCAAGTTAGTTTTTTTTTTCTAACGGACTACGCTATTGACCAATCAATGTCTTAACATCTTCACCGGACTACCGATGATCAAGTTAGATTAACTGACCTATATATGTATATCTATTTACCTATATATCTATCGATATAGATATAATCTAACCTGTAATTGTTGCCTCTTATTTTGTTGTTACCTTAGGTACAAACATATTGCTTTTTCTTATTAGTTTCAGGTTTATTACAAAATAGCTTCTGCCCGCGACTTCGTCCGCGCGGAATAGTTACTTTAGAATAACACTAACACGCAGCGGAAGCACTCAAAAGAAAAAGAAAAAACGATTTTGAAACATTCTCAATTGATGCTCCGCTCCCACTGGGCCTTAGCGTGATGATATATAACCAATAACTTTCCTCGATAAATGAGCAATCTATCATTGAAGGAATTTTTCAAATCGGACCAGTAGTTCCTCAAATTAGCGCGTTCAAACAAATTAGTTAAAGATTACTATTCTTCTCTCGTATTTAACTCGAGCCTTCATTCAAATTATAATAACTTATGCTAGAGGGGACCGATTGTAATGAAACAAAGACTCAGTTACTCCCGAAGATATGCTTTATGATTTGAGGTTTTATTGTATGCCCAGTACTTTAGCTGTGATGCGTATTCATACAAACAGACAGACAGACATTTCTAAAAATGATTGAAAAGCATTTTATTACTTATTGCTAGACACCTGCAATCATTTTTTCACGATAATCTAAAATGTACAGGCACGTTAGATTTACATTATTATTATTATATATAGAAGATATACTAATATATAAAATTCACATGTAGATTTTTCTCAAAGGTTTTTAAAATACACACAGGGTGTCCATTTAACTCAAAGACAACTTTGTAAATTTTTACAAAATATTCTACACTGCAAGCTTATATCACTTCTCAACATATATAGGATACAAGAATTGTTAATAATACATGTAGTATTTGTAAAAAGTTATTTCAGGGCATTAAAATTTTATTCATTCTCGATACATACCAGACTTTTAAGTTTTGTACGCAAAATAACATTAATAATCTTAGGAACTATAAAGTTAACTTAGATTTTAATAAAATAACGAAATTACTACATAAACACGAGCGTGGAGTGGTTGTTTTGTTTAAAATTAATCATTTATTCCTACTTTAGTTCATTACGAAAACAAGTAATAATATCAATAAACAACAGGCCGATTTATAGAGATTTAAAAATATTTTATTAGAAGTAATATATGTGTGTGAACAGCGATTGTTGCTGGCTGACAGCGGGTGTCGGTCTATGGGTGGCGTGTGGCAACACGGCACGGCGTGGCACGGTGCGGCGCGGCGCGGCGGAGTGGGTCAGGCGAAGCATCACGGGCGGACCTTGCAATGTCGCGGCGTGACGCTCAGCTGACGGGCCACCCGCCGCCGTCGCCACGCCGCCGCCGCCGCGCAACGCCGCACTGTCCCGCGTTCATTGCCTTCGCGGCAGCGAGTGCGAGTGGATGTCTGAATGCCGCAACTAAACTACTTCGTAACTCCGAATTATCATTTCCATAAATATTTTTTCTAAAGTTCCGATGAGGAAACTTCAATGTGTTAATTATGTGAATAGCTTGCATAATCTGTTATTATTGTGAGTGTGCGACTTGTGTCAGTTCATTTAGTTAATACCGGAGTGCTGTGACGACCGGTGCGAAAGGTCGGGCTGTGTAAAAATAACTGCGGAACCGGGCGGCTAAACGGTGGAATGAGGTTTGACGGCACATTGTAGCCAAGGCGGGGCAAAGTCGTGTGCGCCATGTTATAATTTCCCTTCGCATTGAATGTGCAAACCGACTGACTGAACACTGCATTGTGTGTACTTCTCTTTCTCTCAATGCTAAATAAAGCTTGCAGCGCAAGGAGACAACGTCTATATACACATCGATATTTATTTTGTGTCGCTGGTTATTTATTCTGTTTATTAAAACAGTAATGACGAAACAGATATAAAGAACAACTATCGCTAACATTTTATATGGTGATAATAAACCAACGATGGATTTAAAAACTTAAATATTTGAGACGACAGCAATTTTACTCTGATGTGGTTTATAATATAATACAATTATCAATTTGAATATAATCGTTGCGGCTGTAAAATTCACTACGTAAAAATATTACTATTTAAAAAAGTTTTTTACTAAACAATATAAATTTTACGTTAAAATATTTTTAATATGATGGTGTTAAGATTTTTTCATTACATAGTTACTTGTACAGTTATATACCGCTTTACGATTACCTTGAAAATAAGATTTTACATAAGGAATTTTGCAGCAGACACTACACGACTTTAAATTGAGGAGTGAAGCAAGAAGAGCGGGGAGGATCGCTTATGTCGGTGACCCCGCGGCATCATTGCCTGCTTCGAGGCCAGCTTATTTTCCTGGTTCATTCGTATACAATGTATTAAAGCCATACATAGAAACACTTTTCTATAATTTCTATTTTTTTTAATAACTTGGTGCAGTAAATACTTATATTTAAACCTATTTACTAGAAATTAGGAGAATAAAGCTCAAATAAATTAAATATCGATAAATAAACGTACATTAAGAACGATCGCTCTAAATGACTCAGGTGCTTTACTATGAGACACGAATGTGTTCTGTGTGTTATTTCGTGAGGCCGCTATTTTTAGGTACTGTTTACACTACGCGCTGCTGCACGAACACTACGTTCAACGATAATAATGTTCTTTACCCACTTAACTGGACTGATAAACGTCACACCGCGCCGTGTTGTTGGCAATCGCTTAACACTTATCATCCTACAAAATAATATATAATCGCAAACCTACCTAAAACTGTAAGTACTGTTAACGTCACCACGTTTTATCAGCGTGGTTATAAAAATCAATAATAAAAAGAGGGTCGGCGGTAGCCTGATCGATCTTAAACTGACACACGACACGACCTTTTAAATGAAGAGTCATAATATCACGAGTCACTCTACGTAAATATACCTACCTATACGATCGCTAAATCAAATATATACATAGTCTGTTACATTACAATATGAATACATCGGTAACTGTTATTTGCAACTATGAAGTTAAAATACGTGCTTCGGGCATTATCCATAACATTTTGTTAATATAGGTAACTCACCATTTTGTATTCCGGCGTCCGCCGAGTTTCTACTAGTATCTCCCTTGCGCTGACCTGTAAACACGCGATCAATGCGCTCAATGTAAACCGGCCTATTAGAAAACGACTCCCCACTATTGTGAACTGCTGGTTTACCATTTATAACATCGATTTTATACCAAACGCAAGCCAAATACTGTTTTTATATATATATTTAAAATTACAAGAATAAATTAATACTATTTTTATTAATTACAATTTTTTCCGCATTCACATCGTTACCGAAAATTACTCAACTCATTCATTACAAACTTTTAATATAACAAGTTCAGAATTACGTTGTTTAAAAGAGTTTCTGTTAACTTTGACATTTGTAAACTTACAGAATTATTTAAGTAGACATTTTGAATCTATCTTATTATATAGTATATATCAAATTAACTTGCATATGTTAACACTTAATAATTAAATAAGATATTTTTAGAAATCATCGACATTTCATTTTTTGTATAAAAAAATATAATCCGAGTTATATAAAAATATAAAAATCTATGAAATAAATAAATTTAAATATACAAGTCGCAAATAACAATAACATATCATCAAACTGTATCACTTTCAAAATAAACAGATAAAGATACTTTAGTGGTAACTTGTATCCACCTTGAGCTTGATGTCAATGTCGTGCTCGACGTGACCAATAAGCTCAACTGTTCTTCATTTCCACAACACTAGAGTCATGTCATTGTGACGCGCGAGTTTACTCGAGATGTTTTCCTTCACTCTCTACATATTGTGTCAAGTTACGCGTCAAGTACACTTTTAAAACGTATGTTCGTAAATACCCTTTATTTGTATTATTATTGTAACAGTGAACTGCATAACACATACTATTATTGCGAAAACATTAGCTATAAAATAAATGGATATGGAATAATCGTATTATTGTTTTCATATTTTTATGCGTACATTTTAATACATATCTTAATTAATTGCTGACACAAATAAGGTACGAAAGAACCGAAACAAACGAATGAGAATCCCGTAAAACAGCGATTCCTCAACTCGTGAATCAGTTACTTTTGTCATTGAATCTTTGACTTATTTTGGTTATTATATAATTGTATTGCTCCAAATATTGTCGTGGCATACCGTAATAATTTTAAGTAAACGTTTTTAAATCCTCTTTGGGGTGTATGAAAGAACCTACTTGGCGACGATCAGGTATCGTCAGTATGTCAAACCGTCGCGTCGCGTCCGTCCGGGGCACTCCGGGTAGTCCGCCTAGATTCGAACTTCAATGAGTGAACAATCTTTTCATCACAGCACGAGATATTTCTACCTCAAAATACGAATTTTGCCGATACGAAGAAATGGAAAAACAAACTCTTATTTTAAAACCACCTACCATTTTTTCTTATTCAATAGACAAACGGAATAAAAGAGATTTGTTTAATGTTTCGTACCTTTAAAATTTTAAAAACCGCTGCCACAATCTCTATTTATATTTTCGCTAACTACATCGCAGAATATATACCTTTAATAGGTGTGTATTAAATTTCTAGGATGAATATTATTTGCCTTATATTTGCTTTTGTACTTGCTAATTACGGGCAACCGCAGATTATTTTCTATACACATATTCTATTTATATTTCTAAGAAATGAAGAAATATGTCCAATAAATGGCCGTGATTATTTTATAAAAAAGAATGTTAATATTCAGAAATAACAAGAAATAGTTGATGTAATGAATCGATTACTACATTTTAATAATTCCCGGTGTTCATTACCTACTAAGATTGTACTGTTTAATTTTCATCTCAACAATATTATAACGATTTATTTGACTCTAAGAAGAATAAAGACAATCTTCAACTACAAAGTAATATTAAGTGAATATTTTTTTGGTAAAAATAATGTATCTTATTTTGAACTTTTGAAGATCTAACTTTATTTGTTTTACTATTTATGGAAGTATTGACAATCAAACCAATTTCTTAAATAACTTAAACTCACATCAATAACGTGTAGAATTAGTTATCATTGTATTGACAATTTCTGGTAATAGCTTTTCAATTCTTATTAATGTTATTTTTGATACATAAACAAAGTATTTATCAATTTTTTTTTTCTTCTAAATCGTTTTGAAACTATCCCTAACATTATAGATATCCAGTATAGTTACAGCATAAGTATCGATGAGTTTATTATTTTATTTATTTATACATTATGCCTTAAATATGCAATGGCGGACTTAATGCCTTTTATATATATATAGGAAATAAAGTATTTTCGCATACTTTATTTTTATCCAAAAGCATAGAGTATGGTTGGCAAACCTATATGTGACACACAGTACAGGCAAATGCAAATTATAACCGTATTTAATTAAACCAGTTCAATAATACATCCGTGAGATTTCGATCAGAAATAGTTAATAGTTAGAAATTTAGATAAGAACATAGATATTTATGTTAATAAAGCTCTATTTTCTCAGTCATGGTAGAAGCACACTCACATGACAAAATCATTTGATTAGGGCATATTTATTTACAATAATATACTTATAATGTAAACATAAATGCAATACTTCTTGTCAAAGTCCATCAGTCAATCGTGATTTCTTGTCAAAGTCCATCAGTCAATCGTGTTGGTTAATCTGTGTTCGTGAGTAAATAAACTGTAACATGTTCAAATACTTCCGAAAAAGCAGACAATAACTAACAATCTATTTATAATATTAATTATACTAATCAGAGTATTATGCTAGTTTTAGTTAACCGGTTTGCGGTTCAAAGATAAGAAATAGAATTAAAAAGACTTATCTAACTAAACTTTTATTGTAGAACTCTTGTTTTAAAATCTAGTTGGATACATATAATGTATTATTACCCTACGTTAATTTAAGCACTGGGTTTACACCTAAACATAAACCGCTTACCTTGGCACCTATGAAGCGTGCTTCCAGCAGCTCCTGCTTTCGAGGATCCAACGCCGCTTGGAAGTGCTCCATCTTGACGCCAGCACCTGTTAAACAAGTTATTTTAGAGCAAACCCTTGCTTCATGCATTATTTCATTTTACTTTATTCAAATTATATATGTACACATTTTGCAAATTTCCAAAGAATAATAATATTCACAAATTTGTGTATTTGTTCTGTGTCTATGTAAAACGGGAACACCGTACAAGGTTTATACCAGTATTTAGATACTGAATATTATTGCAAAACTAGCGGGTCCGGCAGACGCTGTATAAAAAACTCCTTGACCATTATATACCAAAATCTCCCTCATGAATCACTTTATCTACTGGTGAAAACCGCATGAAAGTCCGTTCAGTAGTTTTTGAGTTTATCGCGAACAGACAGACAGACAGACGCGATAGGAGACTTTGTTTTATACTATGTAATGATGTTAGCATTTTTGTATTATCTAATGACAATTTACTAGACAATCGTCTCAGTTTAATGTATGTTTTTAATGATTTCTCAAAGTGTGCCAACAGCACTCGTTGCTTTTACACGCTTAATAACGTTGTTTACGAAAAAACTATTTGAAATAATAACTTAAATCACTAATATATATTCCCAAATTGTTCTCCAAATGCCACCATTTGCCGTACTAAAGAAACTACGTTAACCGTGTCCATACAGAATGGATTCACCTTTCGCAACACCGTCTGAATCGTTAAAAAACTAAATATTTTTATTACTTACTAATGCTTGAAATAATATAATGTTACGAAACGAAATTATACAACAGGGTATATTACTTATTGCAATATGATTGGTGGAAATATCTAGCTACTGGATTTGTTTTAATTACGTACTAAAAGCCGTTGATAGACTCCATGCACATTTTCGAAATCGTCTATAAAATGATTTATATAAATTTTTCACATCTTCACATTAGTTAACCATTTCAATTAGCTATCTAAATAAAAAATGACTGGATATTCCAAAGTCCTCAAGTACACGCTTATCTATACATATAATAAGAATATATAACTAACATGTCTGTACTTTTAGATTTTTGTAGAAAAAAAATGTTACAAGTGTCTTGGAATAAGTAATAAATTACATTTCAATCATTTTTAAATCTGTCTGTTTGTTTGTTTGAATCTGCTAAAGTACTACGTTTCTGATAAAACACTCACTCACAAAAAGCATATCCTCGAGTAGCAATTAATCTTTGTTTCATTAAAATCGGTTCACTCTATCAAAAGTTATTGTTAATGACGACGCGACTAATGCCCGGTTTCTGAGATACTCGGTGAAACTACCAATAGTTATAGACTCGACAAAGTTATCCATAAGATAAACTGTCAAATGGCCCGTTGAGTTTTACATACATATGGACATATCATATATGATTGTGTATTCAGAAACGCAATTTGACAAGTTATCGAACCGGCAACGGTATTGAACAGATAAACAACAATTAAAGTACCTCAGAAACCGGGCATAAGTATGAGAGACTTGTAGCTAAGTTAAAGTTAATGGACTTAATACACTCAGATGATTTTCCGTTCCATGGTTTTATTTAACAAACATTCATAAATTATAAGTAGCAGAGCAAAAATTGTAAAAAAAAAATTTAGAATGGGAATATATAAAATGTATAACATTGATTTAGCTACAGAAATAACCAATGTTATTAATAACTTACTAAATTATCAAATATTATACTAAAAATCGTAAAACTTTCGGAGCGTGGTAATTGAGCTCTTTCCATTTAGCGTAGACGTAGTTTACAATAATAGTTATCTATACTAATATTATAACGAGGTAAAGTTTGTGATGCTGTAGGGGGTAATCTCAGGAACTACTCGTCCGATTTGGAAAATTCTTTCAGTGTTATATAGCTCATTTATCGGAGAAGGTTATAGGCTATATATCACCACGCTAAGACCCATAGGAGCGGAGCAGCAATGAAGAATGTTGCAAAATCGGGGTATTTTTTCCTTTTCAGAGTTTCCGCTTCGTCTTAGCCCAACCATTCCACGTGTACGAAGTCGCGGGCAGAAGCTATTAACTAATTATATTATCTATAATAATATCATAAAGAGGTAAAGTTTGTGAGGTTGTAATATATAATTGAGTTCTAGAAAAAAGTTGTAGCTTGATAATACCTATTACCACTCAACGAAGTGGGCACGGGTCAGCTAGTGTTTTAGTATATCAAAATAGGCGATAATTTTTTAAATTATTTATTTCAATTATAATGCTAAAAATGAATGGGTATGGTATGGGTATCCAAAGCGTTAAACATATAATTATTCAGATTATTTTATTAATCACTGTTTTTTTTACGTAACGTTCCACGCGGCCGATGCCGCGGGCACAGCTAGTGTGATAAGTATAATGGTCCCTGTCCCCGACTTCGTATGAATCTTGCGATAATCTTATTAGACACCTGAATTTATAAATTATATATTACATATATTTAATTATCGATTTATGTTAATAGGTATAATTTATTGACTTATTGTAAAACTTCTAACGACCGCAAACACTATCACGATGATTTAAAAATTATACATGAGCATAAATCTATTAATTCTCCAGACTAATTGTCACCGATGGTCGACATTATACATTATTTTTAATATCGTTTTTAGTATGTTAAAAAGATAAAGCCCAGTCAATCACTTTTGTTTTGCTTTTTTTATCCGAGCTCAGTAACTTTAGCTGCGGATAAGAGATCAAAAACGGTTACCACCGAGGATCGATCGATGGTATCTCTATAGCGAATTGTTTTCATAGTACTTCTTTTTAATAATTCATGTTGACCCAACGGCTGCAATTCGATACTTTCATGTAGCCGTGGTTATTTTTAGATATTTTTTGGAAACACTGTATACTATCGATATAGCTATTTATTGTATCAAAATAGTTGGAATAAAAACAGCGTAGTAATAATACGATCTTTTAGCCTTTTGTTTTAAACAAAATGTAGTTATGTTACATAATCAACCGACGACCCGATAGTTGATCTTCGCTCAAAGATGCATCGTCTATTTCTGTTATGAGGCATAGTGCAATCGATCCATGATTCACTAGCAAATGCCGCGGCTCCGTATGCGTTGCCTATGAAGTAATTATTTTGAACATGATATTTTACGAAAATACTAGTATACATTATGTTCCTAACAGCTTTGCTAAAAATTGCAGTAATGGCAATACACTTTTTAAATGGCATACATTTCCAAAGTTTACGCATTTCAAAAAATCAGATGATAGTAAAATTTTACAATGACTAAAATTTTTTTTACGATTCGATTGAAGAATAATATAAGTTTTTCTTTAGATAAGTGCAGATACATAGAACAGATAGACTGACGACATTGTTTAAGTCACATTTATGATTTATTACCTTCTTTTACATTTATTACAAATTTACGTTAAAAATAAAATATATACAGAACCTCAGATTTATTAATACGTATGTATACAAAGACCTTTTTCACTATATTATTTCTAGACCATTTATCAGTATCTGTTGTGTACATGGATATATACCAAATTATTTTTTCTTAACGTTTTTTCGTGCCAATTATCTTAAAATTTTATTTGATATTTTATGATCACATAGATTTTTATAAAAAAAATCACAACAGAAATGTTACATAGCGTTTTCGATTCCACAGAATTTTAACTTTCAAAAGGTTATGTCAGATTTAACTCGGGCCGAAAATAGGACCGCCCACTACGATTTATTTTTTATTTATATTTCTTAGATAAATATCTTATCTTTGGGGTAGAAAATATATTCTCTGATAAAGTATTCACAAAAAAGGTGTTGTAGAGATTCACTCTTTCGAAGCTATTCAGATTCTTTTTAATTTCATATACCGGATTCAAACTGACGGCCAAAATATGATCATGTCGCATAAGTAGATTTATGTGCATATTTCAAGGAAGTCTGTATTCATTTGTAAATAGGTTTCTTACATTCCATTTTCCTTAATAATCAATCGTGATTCGGCTTCATTGAAAATTGATATGGCGACTATTAATAGAAAATCCAATACATACGAGTATATTATGTTGCTCCTCTATCGAAATTCAATATGATAGTTCCAATATAGCCGCTATTACTCTAAACCTTATGAATGAAAGAAATTACAACGTCGAGTCTTCAATATATGATATTGTCACTTTTATATGAGGTATTTTGAGATGTGCACTATTGTTTTTCGGTCCCGAAGCAAATTTTCGTTGGAAATATAATTGATATGTATGATCTGCAAATGTTTGTTTCGAGTCTGAGTTTATTTTGGTATCTTTAATTGCCGATTTGTAAAGTACATCACGGTACAGGGTCCCTTAAAATGTTATACAAATCACCTTGACCTGGTTGATAACTTAAATTATTCCAAATGTATATATATATATATATACATGATAAATTATTGAATTTTACACTTGTGGAAGTTTTTTGGCATGAATTAAGATAAAGAACGACAATTTATTCATTTCTTTAAAACTTTCATTGTTGTAGTCGTTAATGCCAACATGTATATTATACTCATATCTTAATATGTAAGTAACTAAGTTGAATATACTTTCTATTTATTTTTCTTACCTTCTGTCATCAGTAAATCTTTAGTTTTCAGTGCTTTACAAATAGACCAAGATCCCGGAGCTGCCAGACCTATCTTATTTATAAATGGATAAAACCTTATGTTTTGAGTAGTCTTTTATGTTCTTATAACGCTTTCGCACTCACAGTGTTCGAGACTCGGGGCGATGTATATAGATATCAGGTGTCAAAGGTGACTAAAAATAGGTGTTACTTTACTCATTTTTAAATGGCTGAGATCTTGATTATATGATTAATTGTTGTAAATTATTGAATCAAAGGTAGTGAGTATTTTACTCTGAAACGCATATGTAAATCTTTCGCGTTCATACTAGCAGCTAAGTATTTTTTACGTCTGGCGGTATGTTTGCCCCTTACAATCTGTCTAGCAGATGATATATAGTTTTTATTTTTTTAATTGTAGCACGACAAAGTGACTGCCCTGTGCTTAACAGTAAGCATAGTAGAATCCAAAAACAACGGCGACCACCGAGAGATATACCCTCCTCCGGCGGTCGTCGTTGTCATGCCGGCCTGCGTTAATGTCTCTTCACGTTACGCTTGAAGGACCCCATGTTATAGGAAGGAGGTAACACACTAGCCGGGAGATTGTTCCACAGCTTCACGGTACGGCAAAAATAAGATGAAGCGAACTTTTTAGTTCGTGCCCAGATAGGAGTGACCGTAAAACTGTGGCTCCGAAGACCACAATGAAAAATGAAGATGTTTTGTAATAGTTGATTGAGTAACATATTAAAAAATCAAGCATTTAAAAATAAGCTTACTCATTTTTTGTCTGCTTTAAAGGGTCTGGCAGAAGTTGTGCCCCTGGTTAGGTGTCTGGCGACACTGGTTTCTGCTTTAGAATGACATTATACACAATATATATAAAAATCGGCCATTTCAAAATAAGTAAAGTATCTACACATCGCCCCCAGTCTCGAACAATGTGAGTGCGAAAGCGTTACAAGGACATTAAAAAAAAACACAAAACATAGGGTTTCACCCATTTAAAAATAAGAAAATCTGGCAGCTCTGGGATTTTGATATAAACTTTAATATCATTTGAATATATTAATAAAGGGACAATTAAAAAAAAAATCGTGATAAAATTAACTTTAAACATCAACAATCCTCTCGCCATAACCATTATTTTATAAAGAACTAGCTGTACCCGCAGCTCCGCACGCGTTTTTTAAAATCGTATTAAAGAATTATAGAATTGTGAGACTCTGTACAATTA
This sequence comes from Antheraea pernyi, assembly GCA_015888305.1. NCBI lineage: Eukaryota > Metazoa > Arthropoda > Insecta > Lepidoptera > Saturniidae > Antheraea > Antheraea pernyi. The sequence goes on from MU158936.1 coordinate 412,073, forward strand.
CAGAAACGCTCTTTAAAGACAATTGTAAGTACGACGCGCACGCCACTAAAAGTAACATGTAACGTGTACATTAGATATATAAATACAAAGAGCGTGCCAAATGAGGTTTGTCATCAGCAACATATTTGGAACCTTAACCCACCCTATAACTACCTCAGTGCTCACTTACACTGTATAAGGAACTATTGAAACAATAACTAAAAATATTATTATAAAGATTTATATTTACATTACATTTAATATACATTGCCCTTATTATAATTAAGATTTAGTGACTATACAAAAAATAAACGCTTGTCTGTTCCGCAACAAATTGTATTATGGAACTCTTTACGTAATACTCTTATTAGGAAGACCTCTATATCATTAATGTTATTAATAATTATAATGTCGAATTGTAAACAATAAGCCGATAATTATTTCTGTCATTAAAAATAAAGAATAAGTTGAAATCTTGCTAAATTTCATGCAGACAAAGTCGCGGGTAACAGCTAGCCTAAAATAGAATAACCACAATTACTTTTTATTAGGTTCGTTATCTACCATTGAAAGTCCCGTGAAAATCGATGTAACCGTTTTGGTGATAGCACAGCGGGCGAAGCCACGGTTAACAGCTAGTATAAACTAAAATTGCTTAAATTACTTTTTATAAGATCAGCTATCTGCCAGTGAAAGTGATCTGAAGATCGATCGAATCGTTTTGAAGATAGCATGGCAGACGAAGCCGCGGTTAACAGATAGTCTAATTTAAAGTAGCCTAAGTAACGCGCTGTAATTTTCTCTATCTGCCAGTGAAATTCCCGACAAAATCGGTTCAGCCGTTTCGAAGATTACCCGGATCAAACAGACAGACAGACAGACCGACAAAAATTTTAAAAATTGCATTTTTGTTATCAGAAGCGTGTATACTTTCATACCCAATCAGTGAAAAAATTTATTTTGATATTACATACACACACTTCATTTTTATTATATGTATGTATATAGAAGAAGATAGATAGAATAGATGAACTATGCAAACAGTCAGTGTTATCGAATGCAACTGTTACGCCATGCGCCTCCGGAATACGTGCGTTTGCTGCGAATAATTGAATGCTGTAAGCAGCGGCGCGTTTTTTTTTTCTTGAACTGACTATGCTATTGACCTGTTAAGGTCTTTACAGCTTCACCGGACTACGAAGCAGCGGCGCGGCTCTCGGCGCGCTTTATATACCTGCGCAGACGTGTACAACCTACATCACCAGCCTAAGCTGAACCCAATTTCATATGATTGATCATATAGATCTGAGGTCAACTGACATTGGTTATTTTAATTTTCCGAAACTGATCATTTTTACCTTATATTTATTATTATTATGTAATCATAATTTTATATAGACCATTATTATTATAATGAAATTTAGTAAAGTTGCAGTCAATGCTACTGAAAAGAGAAAGAACAGTAGATAGATAGTTTAACAAATGTTCGACGTGATTCTTTAAATTGACATAACTTTTTTATTTACGAACCGATTGACATGAAACAAACACTAAATGTTAAGTGAACCTTACCACGATATATCAGTGAAAACCACATCTAAATCGGATAAGGCGTTTCTGAGATTAGCGTGCACAAACGCACAGACAAACAGACAAACAGACAAACAGACAAACAGACAAACAGACAAACAGACAAACAGACAAACAGACAAACAGACAAACAGACAAACAGACAAACAGACAAACAGACAAACAGACAAACAGACAAACAGACAAACAGACAAACAGACAAACAGACAAACAGACAAACAGACAAACAGACAAAAATTCTAAAAATCATTGTTTTGGGTTCTATTGCATTTATAAAGACCCCTAATAATAGTTTTTCTCATATATACCTAATGTACAGACAGCGGTCAGTTACATTTTTATTATATGTATTATATGTATA
>MU158936.1:417272-447140 GCA_015888305.1 Antheraea pernyi
ATATATATACCAAATATATAGCACGTGACTAATTTATTTAAGAAAATGAAGAGTTTAGGTATTTATATTTTGTTTCGTCGCATGATAAGTTTTATCATGTATAACAGCTGTGCTAACATTTAACTAAGTGGAAACGCTCGAGGTCACAATATTATACTTATAAGTGCATTCAATTTTTGTATTGTAATATAGAACATTGTACAGTAATATTATATAGAAATAAATGGATTTAAATTACGATAGCATATAATTTAAACATAAACTCTACTGAAGAAAATTAATTATTACAACATATAAAAACCGAAACAATCGATACGAGCTACACGTGGGTATATACAAGGGGAGAAAGAAAGAGGGCTCAGGCGAATCTCATTCAATGTGTATATAGAATAATAACGCTTCGGTAATAAATAGACCGGAAATAAACATTCGTCTTACGCGTATGATTTGCTGGAATTAAGACACGTCAAAGCGTACTTACTCTCTCATTATTCTTAGGTACCAAAATTTTCCATTAGAGCTTCACTTATAGACGAAACACATTTAATAGCGATAGTATAGAATAGTAATTGAGCGACCATAGACTTTTATATAATCTTTAATTCCGTTTGCAAAGGAAAAAAGTAATACTGAATTGCACCTTTTCTATATAAGCGAGCTCTATGGGTCCTTTACCTTGCGTCACACATCGAAATTCTTAAAGTGTCATTACCGGTGAATTAAATACATAATAATTATGCGTAAAATGAGTTATATGATGAGTAATAATTTTGGTTAATCAAGTGTACAAAGCTTTGTAATATATACTATTTATTTTCCTATGATTACGTGTGTAAAGTAAATTTACCATTTCACGTATCTATGAATAAGGCGAATTTTCAAGATTCGTTTTCACAAACATTCACGATTTACAGAAATCGATGAAACTTGATATATAAATAATATGTTCACTAACAAAAGTAAACAAAACAAAAGTATAATTTGTAGTACGTTTTGATCCCTGATCATTCGTTATCTGTAGTGGCTAAGTAGTCCCTGAGTAGTAGATTACTACGTAATCTTGTAGAGATATTCGCAACCTTATTAATTCTAAATGATGTTTCCCAAAATTGGGTCGAATAATATTTCCGCCGAGTACCATGTTAAACCGAATTATTAGGTTTATTTTTCGCGCTCTTTAACTTGGCAAATAAGTGTGCAGAGATTCTGTGAACACCAATAGCTTGTATTGACTGTGCATCGTGGAATAAAGTTGTGATCCATGTACGCTGTTCGCATTTACGTTTGTAATTAATTTTTTATGTCATCGTTAAACACGTATTTTCGATAATTAAATTTATTTTATTGAAGAGTAATGTGTATTTAATTTTATTAAACCAAATAAATGTTGAATTTATAATTAATGAACTATGATAATTATTACTTTATTGGTTATAAAAATTACAACAACAACATAATATTCCGAAGTATATAGAAAGTAAATATTGCCTAAATATCAGTATATCGACAAACTCTTGTGCGCTCGAACATGTAAATAGATAGTAGATACAAATTATGTAACAGATCCTCATGACAGCCATTTCAAATGTTTATTTTTTTATGCCCGTGTGTGTACGTGATATGAGACCTATTCGAGAGCTTATCAATTACTGTCAATTTTATTGACCACAAATAGACGACAACTGATAGTGTGGTAGTGCGGTGGTGGTGATATACAATTATATGTAATCATTACCATTACTTGTGTAATATAAACATTCATACAAGCATTCACAATTAACAACTTAAAAGTTTTAAACCTATGTCTTGATATTTTAATGATTATTTTACATATAATTCGTAGTCATTAAATAAGTGTCATTTACTATGGATATTTGAATTTGATTTTTAATGAAGTATTTAAGTTAAACTTTATGCCAAATGGAATAGTTTCGGTACTGAGTAATCTATTATACCAATCGTTATCTCAAAAGGAACGCGCTCAAAATGGTATGGGCGACGTAAAAGGTACCATTACATACGCACATACAGTGATCTATGTATGGTACTATGGTATTGGTGCATAAGCACTGAGCGCGGAGCGCAGACGGTTCACGACCGTCAGTGTAGACAGACACCCACCCTTGCAACGGGAGTTGCGGCGTCCGCGTTCGCTCGGTCGATCGCTCATCGCGAACGACTCCTTGAAATGCATTTTCTAATCCCACTCCGTACTCCATCCACATTCACGTGTATCATCTGCACGCCAGAATAATCCGAGCACTGTCACCAACACGTCCCAATTTCTGAACTCTAATACGGTAGAGCGGACTACGCGCCGCGCTGCGCCGCCTGTCTCCCACAGTAATACGCACTCCAAACGTGCCGCATTTTCAATTTGAACAAATCGTCGATAGGCACCGACCGCTCCGTGGGCACTAACTAATGCGACAGTCGGCCTCGGGTGCGGACTAACGTGCGATGCGAACAGCGGTCGCCGCCGCCTCCGCCGCGGGACCGGACCTCGTCTCGGGGGCGAGGATGCGGGAATCGGCTTCGGCGCAATACCCGTCACGAAAATAATAGGAACAGTGAGTGCACCTCAGAGGCGCGACGCGACGCGGTCGGTGTGAGCGAGACGCGGATAAACACGAGACTGTTTACTTACGGTGTTCGAGCGCGGGGCGGCATCGCGGGGTGAGGAGGGGGAGATCTCCTGCAATCCGCACATTGCAATTACATACTGCTTTGTATTTCATAATTTCCTTTAATCCCACATAAAAAGGCATATCAATCAACATTTTCATATAAAAACGACATATCAAGTTCATTGGACCTAATAATAAACTCTACAAATATAACCATTTCATCTTACACATAGGTATACGTTACTTTTTTATAAATAGTGTTTAAAAATTGGATTTTTTCTTCTTCATAGAATACACATATTGTCAAACAAAGCTAACATCAGTCCGAGCACGAAATTGGCGTACCCAAGTTTTAAAAAAAAAATCGTTCTCTTTTGTAAATTAAGGTTTACTAGTAGTACTCTTTATTCTGCTTTTATTATTATTACGACGTAACTTTTCTACATACATGTACCCGTTTCGACTATAATTAATAAAATTTATATCCTTACAAATAACAATCGTTTGATCTTAACGACCTTGAAAACTATGTGTTTTGTATTGTTTGCGTTCAACGAGTTTCGCATTTATAAGGATTCCAACTTTAATCGATAAGTAGGTAATTTAAATCGTCAACCGAGAGTTTATTTATGTACGTCTTATTCTGGGAAATTTCGAATATGGCGTTCAAGGAATAAGACGGTTACAGAGAGTAATAAAGCTGCGATAATTCTATGAAGACGGCAAGTAGCTGGTTGACGATCAATCGGTTTTGTGCTATGTACTGAACTGTGGGTGACTGCATTCCGAGTTCCCTTCCCCGCTGCCTGCGAACCCTCACTCCTCGTCCTTCCGGCGCTTGTCACGTGACGTGACGATTAGCCGCCGAGTGCGCCACAGCGACCGAAATAGAGCGCCCGTACACAATCTCGCATCGTGGCCGTGTCGTATAAACTCTCACGCCCCTTCAGCTGTCTATCGCTTGCCGTGTATGCACGCCCATCGCGAATCTAGAGTTACACCGGTAATGAATGCGGTGCGCCGTTATCGTCACATACTTTTTCAAGCAACTTTCAAACTATTCAACCAAAACCTGATTAAAACTAGGTATATATGTACATCGATAGAGCACGTTACACATACAAGTATTCCGTATATTTTAAGCGTGTACATATTTAAAACGTTTAGAGACATTCACTGCTTAGATCAAATAATAACACGATGGAAGTAAAATACGTAGGGGACTTTGTTGCCAAGATTAATGGTTAAGAGATAGGTACAACAAAAAAGATATTACATAATAACTTGAATGAATGTTAGTTTTTAATTAATGATAATCCTCGATGACTAGGACTACCATTTACACTAATTACTACAAATAAACACCTACATACTTTTTTTTAAACCATTGACGAGTAAATGTAGAAGGAAATTTTTGTATTACATATGTCGTATTTCTATTAAAAGTAGTAAATAGCTTTAATATAATTCTGTAAATTACTCATTGTAAATCATTATTAAAATTACCAAACTTCATTTAAAAACATTATCTTTGTCCGCTTCGTAGCAATAATACAATTTTTCCTTGGAACATAAATAGCTAAGACCTAAATACCAAGTATATCCTAACTAATGTTATAAATGCGAAAATGAGTTGTTTGTTACGCTTTCACGCCTTAACTACTCAACCGATCATCATAAAATTATGCATAGACATTGTCAGAAGTATAGAAAAGAAATACAGTTCGCAAGGGATAGGCCAAATCTACATAAACGAGAGCGAAGTTGCGAGCAAAAACTAGTATGTTATAGAATTACACTTCTTCTGCCAGACATCGGATCGACCATCTTCGTCTGAGAAATGTGTTGGGGTTAACATTATTTTCTAATTTTTTATTGCACAAATGAAAAAAGTAATTTTCTAGTATTATTTATTATCTTGAATTAGGAACGTAGATTATTACACTCGAAATACACATACATTACAAATGAAAATTTAAAAAAAGTGATATGATTGTCGGATGAAGATATGTGTTGTTGGTGGAATCCAATCTCGCGTCAATCACGCCCCGAATTATGAATGCAAGTCTACATATGCGAGATTTGTTGGACTGATTAAAAATATCCGTAGACGATATGTGCTGGTGCATGTATCCGAACGTGGCTAATGTTAAACTACAGCAAAACAATCCTTCCATACGATATGTGTGTGTACCAGGGAATAACTGTTGTGGTTTATTGAAAATTACTCCAAATACCGTGTTATGAGATTGTTTATCTTGGCTTATTCTCAGTTTTTTTGTTTAATGAGTTCTTAAAATCTCTCTTCATTGACGATATTTAAGTAAAGCTGAAATAATGATTGGTTATCGTGTCATGATTTATATTTATGTAAATAATTTTAATGATTTAATATGGCCTTTATAATATTTTTATTAACTAAAATGACATTCAATTGATTTTTTTTTAATCATAGGAGGCAAACGAACAGGTTGGTCACCTTATGTTAAGTGATCACCACCGTCCATAGACACTTGCACCAGCAGACGCAAGTGCGTTCCCAGCCTGTGTTTGGGGGGAGGGGGACGGGGAAGAGGGAAGGAAAGTGGACCTCCGGCGCTCTTACTGACCGAACGAAACGCAACAATGCAAGTACTGCTACTTCACGTCGGTTTTCTGTGAGAGGGTGGTACTACCCCGAGTGAGCCGACCCATTCATTCTGAAACCAGTAATGGCTTCAGCGTGGCTCTACCACCTACAAAAACACGTGATTTAAACACATAGCGCCACACTATTAGAGTATGTAAATAATTTTAATGATTTAATATGGCCTTTATAATATTTTTATTAACTAAAATGATATTCAATTGATTTAAACACTTGCGACATACTATTAGAGTTTTGCATATATGTAAAAGGCAAGAAGTCGTCGATAGGGGCGGGGCAGTCGTATATCAAAGTTAGTGTAAGGCGAAGATCTGCTCGGATAAATAGTCACTGTGCATACAGTGTTAGTGTTAATTGGTTCCCCTGACTGACCGAATATGTATTTTATTCATTATAATCGGTATAATTTACAAAGGGAACAAGAGGTCAAGTTTAGTGAAGATAATTTTATACTGATATTATAAGTGTCTGTTCGTTCAATGAACATGCATATTCCACACTAAGTTACGAAAATGAATTTTAAAGAGCATAACAATAGCCGCAGTATTTAAAATCTTCAACAAAATACTTGACTTCAAGTGGTTCATCTAATTCTACTACTGTATTCTATAGGTAAAAGGTAAAAAATAACGATTTTTTCCCCTTATATTGTGTAATCGCGCCAACCTGTGAATTTAATTTTTATGGAATAGATTCCCTAGTTTTTAGTGATGTTTTTTAGAGATCTTAGACACTTATTGTGCATAATTATTCGTGTACTATAATACCTACAATAAACCTTCTAAGCAACACCTACGTACTTTTACTCTCGTACATATATATACTTTCATTACTTAGTGCTAGCGCTGGATAACCCACCTCCTCTTCCCCCAAACACAGGGTGACAACGCACTTGTGACTCTTCTGGTGTTGCAAGTGTCTATGGACGGTGGTGATCACTTAACATCAGGTGACCCACCTGTTCGTTTTCCTCCTATGATATATAAAAAAAAGTCATAGTCGCACAAACTTGCTCGATGGGTGCGTCTAAGATCGATTGATACCTTAGCCACAATACTATTTCGGCCATAAGTTATCTCGAGTAACCATATCGGTATGTCAAAAATTGACAAAAACTTCATTATAAAACTCTATGAAACTTGAATGAATGAAACAATCTACAGAATAATACATTTATATTGCATAAAGTTAGCACGAGCACTACGGTATGATCTGGTTGACATAACTGTTTCTACACATGTACGGGCAGTTAATGTTCGGATTTGTTCGCCCCGTTATTCGATGCCTGATCCGTTGATTTCGAGCACTGACAACGGGAAGCCATGTGCAAGTAAGTATATATGTCCCAGAATCACCCCATATAAATCGACAGATTCACTCGTCAGTCACGCGTGTCGGGCAGATTTGATTTGAAGCGATGAACGGCTTACTTGGTTGGTTCGAATCCTAGAAATTAAGTCGGTGAAGGAAAACATCGTGAAGAAACCATAACACGGTGGTAGGGCTCTTTTCTAAGTCCGCCTAGCTAGAGCTACCACCCTCAAGGTGAAAATCTTTCGCCAAGCACCTGTTACATAAGAATCACTCCATATAAATCGGCAGATTCACTCGTCAGTCACGCGTGTCGGGCAGATTTGATTTGAAGCGATGAACGGCTTACTTGGTTGGTTCGAATCCTAGAAATTAAGTCGGTGAAGGAAAACATCGTGAAGAAACCATAACACGGTGGTAGGGCTCTTTTCTAAGTCCGCCTAGCTAGAGCTACCACCCTCAAGGTGAAAATCTTTCGCCAAGCACCTGTTACATGTCCCAGAATCACTCCATATAAATCGGCAGATTCACTCGTCAGTCACGCGTGTCTGGCAGATTTGATTTGAAGCGATGAACGGCTTACTTGGTTGGTTCGAATCCTAGAAATTAAGTCGGTGAAGGAAAACATCGTGAAGAAACCATAACACGGTGGTAGGGCTCTTTTCTAAGTCCGCCTAGCTAGAGCTACCACCCTCAAGGTGAAAATCTTTCGCCAAGCACCTGTTACATGTCCCAGAATCACTCCATATAAATCGGCAGATTCACTCGTCAGTCACGCGTGTCGCGCAGATTTGATTTGAAGCGATGACCGGCTTACTTGGTTGGTTCGAATCCTAGAAACTGAGTCGGTGAAGGAAAACATAGTGAAGAAACTATAACACGGTGGTAGGGCCTCTTTTCTTAGTCCGCCTAGCTAATAGAGCTACCTCCCTCCCTCCCTCGCACCCTCAAGGTGAAAATCTGTCGCCGAGCACCTGTCGGTGTGTTCCGGCAGTTGGTACTTGAGAGACAGCCCGCTCTAGGTTTAGCGTGTATACCACCTTAGACCACATCGTCATCATTTAACATCAGATTAGAGTGTGGTCAAACGCTAAAACCTATTTATAAAAAAAAAACCTTTTAATTATGGGTCTTCTCTTTTGAAAACAGTGTACCCATAACCAATCCTGCTGGCCTGGCTAACATATACATACATACATATTTTAGCTTCTGGGCCACAAAATTACGGTTAAACCAAATAATTAGATTATTTATTTATTAATATACTAACATTAACACGCAACTAAAAGGAAAAAAACCGCCCGATTTTGAAAAATTCTTCATTGGTGATCCGCTCGCATTGGTGTTAGCGTGATGATATATAGGCTTATAGCCTTCCTCGATAAATGAGCTAACACCGAAATATTTTTTCACATCGAACCTGTAGTTCCTGAGATCATCGCGTTCAAGTAAACAAACAAACTCTTCAGCTTTATATATTACTAGCTGTTACCCGCGGCACCACACGCGCTTTTTAAAAAATGTATTAAAGAAATGTAAAATTGTGAGTGGATGTGTACATTACAGAAAAGCTTTTTCAAAAACTTTTGTAACTACGACACGCACGCCAACTGTAACATGTAACGTGTACATTAGATATATGAATACAAATAGTATATGGAACTTCAACCTACTATATACCAAACTCAGTGCTCACTAACACTATATAAGAAAGTAATGCAAATTATAAGCTATACATTATCCAACAATATATCTTAAATCTTTTATTATATAGATATAATATGCCCATATTGTCGATATACTTAAGTTATTCTTATACGTTGCTATAATCACTGAGTTATGTAGAAGCAAACGCGGTAAATAAAACAATATAGCCACCAAATTGACCAAAAAGATGACATAATTCGTATTACATACAGATGTATGACTTTCAATTATGTATATTTATTCTTGGACCAGTAAGGCACACGTCTCACGCGGTTGTAACATACTTTTGATCAATTTTACACGGACGAATACACAGGTAGCAGTTAATCACTACATAGTGTACAAATTCAAATAAAAAAATAACTATTAAAATCGGTTCACAATTGACGAAAATATCGATTAACATACAAAAAAAATACATACAACCGAACATAGTAACCTCCTCCTTTTTCGAAGTCGGTTAAAAAAGTCCTCTGTCAGCTTATCTGTTCGCGATAAAGTCAAAAACTACCATTTTCATGCTGTTTTCACCAGTAGATAGAATGATAATTCATGGGGAAGGTTTAGGTATAATTTGTCAAAGTTTTCATTTTATTATCCGGGCGGGACAACGTCTTCCGAGCCCGCTAGTTATCTGCCCGTAAAAGCCCCGTGAAAGTCGGTCCAATCAATTAGGAGATAGTAGGATATTGCGGACAAAGTCTTGAGAAACAAAATAAAATAGTTACTTCTTATAAGGTGAGTTATCTTCCAGTGAAAGTCCCGTGAAAATCAGTTCAAGCATTACGGATATTCCACTGCGGCCGAAGGCGAATAAAAAACCTAAATTACTTTTTATAAGGTCTGTTATCTACCAGTAAATACCCCGTGAAAATCGGTCCAACCATTTTGGAAATAGCCATGCGGACGAAACCGCGGACAAATAAAATAGAACATGTCAACCGCTATAATTTCGGCTATCTGGCAGTAAAAAGTAAAATTCCCGTAAATATAGGTCCAGCCGTTTTGGAGATTACCCGCAACAAACAAACAAACAGAGAAATATACTAATATAAAAATATAGACAAAGTATAAAGAAATTTTTTTTTGTTCATTTGTAGCCTTAGCCATTCATCAAAAAGTTGTTATTTTAATTGTACATACATAAACTTTATTTTTATAATACGTAATAGAGAACAAATAAAAAATTAGAAATAAAAGTAGTATAAACTTTTTCCATAGGAAAACAAAATAAACTTCGAAAATGTTTGCGATAGAAACTTACCACGTTACCATGGCAACGTATATAATACTAACGCTAACGAAATCTTTATTTGAACAATTTTGTTTTATGATTATGAAGACTAAGAAAATAATAATGATGGATAAAATAATGTACGACATATTATATAGAAGATTTGGCGCTTATGCCTTTTTTGTAACTTGGACATGGAAGAAAATCGATTAAAGGATATATAAGAAATACCTATATTGACAACTTCAGAATTGGCAGTATGGATTAATTCCTTCGCCTGTCCTATTGAACGAATATTATTACTACTACTAACCAAATCTCTCAAAAGGAAAAAAGTGCCCGATTTTGAAACATTCTTCATTGGTGTTCTGATTCTATTGGGCTTAGTGTGATGATATATAGCCTATAGCTTTCCTCGATAAATGAGCTATTTAAAACCGAAGGATTTTCTCAAATCGGACTGGCAGTTCCTGAGATCAGAGCGTTCAACCAAACAAACAAACTCTTCAGCTTTATATATTAGTATATAGATAGTATAGATTACATAGTATAAAACAAAGTCCTCTGTCGCGTCTGTCTTTCTGTCTGTTCGCGATAAACTCAAAAACTACTGAACGGATTTTCATGCCATTCGATAGAGTAATACATGAGGAAGGTTTAGGTATATAGTTTGTCAAGGTTTTTCTTATTATCAGGGCAGGACAACGTCCGCCGTGCCCACTAGTGACATATTTCTAAATATGTATATGTACTTGCTCGCCACTGTAGGAACTTAAAAGTGAAATACAGTATTAGTTCATTCATACTCTTACTTTTCTTTTTACAAACAGGAAGGAATATATGTGTGCTATCTTTTTTGGGTTGTATAACGCGATGGCAAAACAGTAAAGTTGATTTGGAATTTTATAGCGTCTAGAAATTATCAAATTGATTTGTCTGGCACGTGAATATAATATATAAAAATAGCATTTAAAAACAATTAAAAATAAATTAAACGTAAACGGGGAAACATTTCTTTATTCTGGTCACGAATTCCTCGTATTTTGATGATTACGAATACGTATTCGGAGCCCACGTGTTCTTTAAAACATGAAATATAAAAGTACTCAGTTCATTAATTAAAAAGTTCGAAATGTCAACCACTTTTGTTTCCAGTAATAAATCATATTTCGGAAAGGTATACATGTAACATAAAAAACCATTGCTTTGCCCTAATCGGTAAAAAATTAAAATCTTACTTTTTTCTGATTAACTCAACCTTATAGTGCTTAATAATATTATAAATGCGAATGTGAGTTTTTTTGTTTGTTACGCTTTCACGCCTTAACTACTGAACCGATCATCATGAAACTTTGCATACACTATGCCCTGGTAATGGAGACACGCTGGTTGAAAAAATATATGAGTACTGCTATTTTTAACGTACATTCTAAAGGTACGTTATCAGTGAAGTTTCTAGTAGGTGTAAAAAAAGAATGCTGTTGTGAGCCCTAACTTTGAAAGTGATAGAGATTTAGTTTCGGATTATAGCGATACCACGAGAGTCAGTGTAAAACGTGGATGATGTGGGCTTAGTATCTATTCACCGCCTCGCGGTTAAAGAATTCTTGCACCTCGATGATTTCACATATTAAGGTTTTTACATATGAAATTAGCATTTCGTCGAACTAGACCCTCGATATAAAATATTTGGCGTTTGGTTAGGAATTCCAAATTCAAATGTAAGTTTGTGTATTTGTTTTGAACGTTGTGGTTTCATTGTTTTCGCGCCAATTTATTTTACTTTGACCTCGTTCCTTTCACGAAATAGTAAACTTAAAATATCGTGTTATTTATGAATACGAGTTTCACCGTGTCATCAGCGCTGCAGAAGCAAACTCAAGAGTTTAATAATGTATACAGGGTATGCTTTGGATCCCGAGGTTTCGTTTCGGGAAATTTTGACCTACGGAACAAGTCCCGTCAACGGCCAGAGGCCCTAGTTGACAATGAAGAATTAAAGGTAATCGTGGAAGCGGATTTATTACAAACCACGTCGGAGTTAACGACAGGCTTCGGTGTGAGTGATAAAACAATTTTAATTCACTTGGAAAGAAATTGGAAATGTCAAAATGCTCGAGTAACTGGTACCGCATGAATTGACTGAAGAACACAAGCAAACAAGCATTGAGGGCTGCGTTACGCTATACAACAGTCACAATAACGAATACATTTTGAATCGTAGCATTACTTTTGACGAACAATAGATCCTTTACGACAATCGAAAACGCTGGTCACAGTGGTTGAACCCAGGAGAACCGGCCAAATCCAGTCCTAAGCGAAACTTGAGTCAGAAAAAGGTACTGGCGAGTGTTTCGTGCAACAGTGATGGTAACGTATACTACAGCTTGCTAAGATCAGGCCAGATTATTATGCAATTTTTCTACATTTGCTGTTTAATGGAAAATAAATGTATAATAAATTTCTCTAATAAACTGGATACTAAAATTTACCTGGAGTTTAGCTATATAGACTAAAATAGTGAGGAATAACCGAAGAAAGCAACTAAAGCACAAATCGAGCACGCCTCGGAATAGAGAATAGCTACTCTTTTTCTGGTTACGCCTCATCAAGGGTGACAGAGGAATTTAAATTAATATTTAGGTTCTTTGTTAGGAATCAAAAAGCGTATCGAATTTAAACGATTTTTTTGATAAAAAAAGGTAGCAAATGTGCATTTCTGCCTTCTGATATTAATTGGTTTCTGCTGCCGCTGCAGCAATCAATCCAGTCAGAGATACGATGTTACCACTGAGGTTTAAGATGAGATACTCGTATGCTAATATTCAAACAAATCTCAGCAATTACATCGGAATACAGTAGCATGTTCATTACTTCCAAACACCTGAGAAGTATATAATATACTAGGAAACATATCAAAATCGCCTCCAGCTGCAAGTCGTTAACTAAACATGGCAATTTTTTCGTTACTTCAATACTATAAAACTTGTCTTACTTGTTAAAATAATAAAATCACGAAGTATATATAAACTTACGTTATAATTGTAAATCTCCATTAAGTAAAACAACTGAAAGTAAATTTATTACGAATGTTGTGTTTAATTTTATACACAACTAGCTGACCCGTGCAACTTCGTCTGCATCGAATCGGTTATGTAATTATTTACGACATCACATTAGAAACCTCAAAAATAACAGTATATATCCACTATTTAATGGATGTTATTATAACATAAAAACCTTCCTCTTCAAGCACTCTAACTATTAATAAAAACCGCATCAAAATCCGTTGCGTAGTTTTAAAGATTTAAGCATAGATAGGGATATTGGGACAGAGAAAGCGACTTTGTTTTATACTATGTAGTGATTAAAATAATTTGCATTTGTTCATCGTAAATTCAACTGATAGTAAAATTTTTGTATAAAATTCCTTAATCGATGCGTACGTATACTAATAATATTACAAAGATATAAAGTTTGCGAGCTCGGATATGTAATATCCGAAACTAATGATCCGATTCTGAAAGTTCTTTATCACTTTTTTAGTTATTATCAAGTTTTATATTGTAAATAAGGTGTGTACGTGTACTACCAAAATAATATTATTATAGTAATCATTACATATTATATTATATTACATAGTATAAAACAAAGTCTCCTACCGCGTCTGTCTGTTCGCGATAAACTCAAAATTACTGAACGAATTTTCATGCGGTTTTCACCAGTAGATCAAGTGATTCATGAGAGAGATTTTAGTGTATAATCTGTCAAGGATTTTTTTATAATCAGGGCGGGACAACGTCTGCCGGGCCCGCTAGTATAATATATAATGTTATATTTTTAACTGCTGCTTTAAAGTTGAAATATGTGTAGCAATGATAAAAATCTCAATAGTGCCGTTTTTATCGGGACTTATGAAATCGTATCGAATTTCAAATAGTTATTTTCTTAGTTCAAAATAGCAAATAGACTAGGCCCTAACTCATAACACCCAAACTTGTACATATTCAATATCATATAATTATGAATATTGGATCACCGCACTCCTCTTAAATTTCCTTAGTATTGAGCAACCGCATCTCTGTTAAGAAGCGCTCGGGTTTAACCGCCACGCTCTACAAAAACTACAAATCTATTACTGCTTACTATTCAGTCGCTCAAATAGAATTAAAAAAATTACACGTCGATTATACACAACGAAAACTTTCTATTGTTCACTAAAGCTCGTACTTAGAGTAGATTCACAAACATTCACTTATTTAATAAATTGAAGAAAAATAACATATTCAATGAACAGAATTGGTGGCGGCACCGATGCGCCGTGCAGTATTTGCAACGGATGCAGCAAAATGTAGAGTTCAATGACCTCAACCAAGCCTGGTTTCACTCATATTATGAGCGCCCAGTTCAGTGGCCCTATTTATACGTTACTATGGTACTTTCATTATAACTAATGCAAAAATAATATATTAAACAGACCTAAAAACGTAACAAGAAGAAAGGATTAGTCTTTTTAACGAATAAGTTGATGATTGAGTAATATATAAATTGAAGGCCGTGTATAACTGGTATAAATTAATTAAATAGTCGAAACAACGTAATTTAATCAATACACGATGAGAATTAATTTTATTGTAGAAACGTACAGTTAGTTGTACGTGGCAATAATGCATTGGGCGTATATTTTCAAGCAAAACTGCTGTCACATTAATAGCTTTTTACTAGAATCAATTTTATATTCATGACAAAATTTATTTCTTAACACCGCTATCTCGATACGGCGTAAAGTTTTTACAGTTTTATTAAAACTGTAAATTTTAATCTTTACGTCTGTTTACGGAAAGTACATTTCCGATTTCACATTTTCATTTTGAAAACAACCTTCCTGCTTGATGGCGAAACCACGCGTAGCTTTGAGCCATATGAAAAATCAAAATGTAACGACGGAACCAAAGTCGGTTTACGGACAATAATCTTATGTGATAGCGACTCGGACGCATCGGCTGATGGAGTGGAAGGGAGATAGATGCGCCACAAGACGACCGTTTAGGCCGATCGCACCTATCTATCGCTTGATCCGCGTTCTCGCTTGCACGTTCGGCTCAGGCGGAACGTGACAATGAGTCATGCTTTTTCGTGCATGCAGCCGACGTTCGTCGATTTATAAGACGCTATCACGTCGATATAGATTGATTTGATTTCTGCTATGATGTTAGATATAATAATAAATGGAAAATGACTGAAACAAGCATCCATTTAAACTTTACAAAGTATCTTAGCTTAGTAATAGACTTACAGACCTCTTTCCAGAAGAAGGTATAGGCATAATTATCACGCTAACTCACGACGTATTGGCGATTTCAAACCCCGAAAAAAACACAATTCGATATTTCCTCACATTGCGGTGGTACTACAAGAACATTAGCTACTCCGGTTCAAGTTTCATCACGATATTTTCCTTCTCCGGCAGGCGTGAATGTAGGCGAATTCCGAAAAAAACTGTTCGTAAGTGCAAATCTTGTTCATAAATTCCGGGATCGAGTTCGTGGACATCGAGTTGACGTCCCAGCGGTCAAACCACGCGACCACCATAGACTTACGACTAATCATTTTATTCTAGTCACCTTGAACCGACAATAAATACTCCAATGTTTACAGTTTCACTCTACGTGTAATTAGGAATTAAAAATAATGAAAATAATAGGTAACAGATTTCATTGAAGTGAAAAGGTTGTAAGAATTTTATTCGGTTCTATCAATGTAATTAATACTCAACGTAGCGTAATCTTGTTATTATCGGTAACTAACTACTTATGTCTATTAATAAAATCCTTCAAGTGCTAAGATTCCTATTTTCGTACTATGAGATTTATTAAATGAAAACAATAGTAAGTGAGTATCGGAAAAGTAAGATCTCAAATTTGTCACGAAGAGTATCGTAATCGCTATTTTCACTTCATTCATTATCCAGAGGTGATGTTATTATGAAGATTTACTAACTGCTGTTAAAATTATGCATGGCTTTTGACAAGCCTTCATATAGTTCGTCACAATCCGTCAAGGTCAGAGAAATGCGCATGTGCGGTAACTTGGTTGTTAAAGATTTTCCAAGTGCTTCACTAAAGTAATCATCGATGTGACATCGAATGCTTAAGTTTAACAATTATAACTGAAACATCAAAATAACATAGAATTATAGTAAACAATTTCGACATAAATTTAAAATATATATATTTTTTTTTAAATAACATAATCAACTTTCTTATAATAACATATTTCTACGAGGAATATGTTTCAAAGATATCGCTGGCCGGTATTAATTAATACTCTAGATTAGAACACTGAAGCAAACATCTATACGTTTCCGTGATATAACCAAATGAAGGTGTAGGTTGGCTCCTTCATCGATCCACATCTTATATACGCCTTTCTTTTTACATACTCCCCGCGTTTCTATGTGGGGATTCAACCGCGATGCGTCAACCGATGCAAGGTACATGCACCTCCCGCCGCACCTTCCTCCCTCATCTCCCCCCACCCTCAATACGTAACAAGCTACAGATCTCAACATAAAGATCATTTTTTGCCCGAAGTATTTTATATACCTATTCTAATAAAACATTATTACATCATCATTCATTCATTATAAACTCGTATTAATAAAGTAAATACAAGTATATTTTATTTCTCCTTACATATTACTACTAAAATAATATATCTATATACGTATATATAATATATATACGTCACATTGTTACGATATATACTATTATATTTATATAAATCCCATGTACCACCTACAATTATTCCATTACTACTGATAAATTTTCGGTAATGTACAGAGTTATTTATTTTTAATTGTACTACCATGAACGTATATTGGTTCACTTCTATACATAATTTCTTGTCTAAATATAAAGATTCAAACGTGTAATAAACAGTATATACTATGGTAGTCCGGTGAAGCTGTAAAGACCTTGCCAGGTCAATAGCATAGTCAGTTCGAAAAAAAAAAGAAAAAAGTATATACTATTATGGAAATAGTACGCTTTGTTACCATAAAACAAATTTTGATGCTTTGTATCAAATTTTGAGATTCCATTTATTTTACGAATTACATACACTTCTACAACGAAAACTAAATTTACATTTTCTTTCAAAAACAAAAAAGATCTGCATAATTAGTAATAATAAACATTATCAAATAAAACCAGGAGAATAAAAAATTTTAAAAGGCAATACTGCTTGTGACTCCCATTTGTGGATGGGCACTTCAATAGTTTTCTTTCATAATACTACTACACTATTAACTTTTGCAGTAGGACTTTGTAACTGACAACTAACTGTGTTCATTTGTCACTGTTTAATATTGGTTTTAAATTCTTAGTTTTAAAATTTTATGCGGTCAAAGAGATCAAACTAAAATATTGTATGAAAAAGTTAGCTAGCTTGAACAGCGAAACCGCGTGCATGCTAGATTTATATAAAAAAAATGAAAAATTTATAAAATATAATGAACACAATGATCTATGTTGAGAGTTTTTGGTGGGCTCCTAGTCTGTCATGTAGTGGCATATTTTTTATTAATAATCTTGTACTATTTGAAATTATCACAACACACTTGTTATATTTATTACCAACTTGACAACGGCAATAATAATCCAGAAAATTGGTTGCCAAAAATAAAATAAGATAAATAAAAATCTCCGTTAGTAATAAAACGATAACATTTCAGAATAGCACACACGTAAACATAATCTTTTACTTTATTTTATTACTTTACTATTACATTATTCATTAATGACATTCTAATAGGTACTAATTTATATAAATACATTTATTAATTGTATTTTAAAGCGTCTCTTGTTTTACTCGTGTAGTGGAATAAAGAGAAGAGTGAAACCACAGAATCGTGAAATATACATCAGATGACACGACACGTATTGAATCTGTCACTGTGCTCAAGTTATTACTTTAGAACCCTCCATTTTACTCTGAACTCAAATAGCACTGTCTCATAGTAAAGAATATTATTTTGTTCCTTTGTTATAAAAGCTACTATAATTTCTCATTACCGGTTCGAATTATAATTTAAAATTTTATTTCTAATCATTTATAGAATTTACACATAACCGTCCTTTTCCTAATAGCTAATCTAAAAAAAAAATTTCTACAAATTTATGGAATTTATCAAGGAAAAATAGTTAAAATATAATGTTCTCGATTTATATAATTTTAGGACATACATGAAGTGCTCTCTGATCGTTCGCGAGAATCTTTTGAAGAGTTGCTTTTTATAAAGAAAACTAATCAGGGCAATGTCACACATGAACAATCAGTTCTGAACTATACAGTTTTTATTATGATAAAGAAGCAAGTGTTGTGTATACACAATAGTTACAAAACGATAAATTCACAATTATGCTCTTGGCACAAGTCATGTCCGGAATCAAACCCCTAACCTGTCGGCAAAAAGAATGGTTAATTACCACTGTGCCATAAGACGTGACAAGCCACACGGAAATTGCAAGACCCTGTACTGTCGTCAATGTTCCAATACTTTCATATTACTAAAATGTCATTTAATATTCTACTTCCTTTAACTTCCTTGCCCGGCAGACGTTGTCCCGGCCTGATTTAAAAAAAATCCTTGACAATTTATATATTAAAATCCTCATGAATTACTCTATCTACTGGCGAAAACCGCATGCAAATCAGTTCAGTAGTTTTTGAGTTAATCGCGAACAGACAGACGCGTTAGGGGACTTTGTTTTATACTATGTAATGATATTACCAAAGCCGTAGGTAGTATTTCTAAATATCAAACATATTATCTATACATATAATAAAAATGAAGTGTCTGTATGTAATATCAAAATAACATTTTTTTACTGATTGGGTGTGAAAGCATACAAGCAACTGATAACAAAAATTCAATTTTTAAAATTTTTGTCGGTCTGTCTGTTTGTTTGTTCCGGGTAATCTCCGAAACGGCTGGGCCGATTTGGACGAGAATTTTGTCAGTGAAAAGCAAAAATTACAGCGGGTTACTTAGGCTACTTTAACTTACGGCTTTGTGCGCAATGCTATCTCCAAAACGGTTGCACCGATTTTCACGGGACTTTCACCGGCATATAGCGGGCATTATAAAAAGTAATTTAGTCTATTTTAGACTAGCTGTTAATCGTGACTTTGCCCGCAATGCTATCTTCAAAACCATTGGACCGGTTTTCACGGAATTTTCATTGGCAGATAACCGTATAAAAAATAATTTAGATTATTCTATTTTATATTAGTTGTTACTCGCGACTTAGTCCGTATGAAATTTAGCAAAAATATGTTGTTCACTGTAAACATGTGCGTAAGACGTGCGTTGTACTGGACTCCAAGAATAAATATAATTTAAATTCATATATCTGTATATAATTTGAATTATATTGTCTTTTCGGTCATTGTGGCAGCCATTTTGTTTTATTTACCACGCTTTCGTCTACATAACTCAGCAACCATAGTAACATACAAGAATTTTGTATCCAAGTCTATTTAAATTGTCGAATATTAAAAACTGCTTAGACAGATATAGTCTTATATCTTGATTTATATTTATACAGCTCATTCATTGTTTGCAATTCAACATTATAATTATTAACTAGCGGGCCCGGCAGACGTTGTCCCGCCTTGATTATAAAAAAAAATCCTTGACAAATTATATACAAAAACGTTCCTCATGAATCACTTTATCCACTGGTGAAAACCGTTTGAAAATCCGTTCAGTAGTTTTTGAGTATATCGCGAACAGACAGACAGACAGACGCGGCGAGGGACTTTGTTTTTATTAATAGTATTATAATTATCAATAGTAATTCTGAAGATAGGAGTCTTTCCAATAAGATATTAGACAATAAACGTATTACTTATTGACAATATGGGCATATTATATAGTTACCTATCTTTAAGTTATTTTTTCATTAGTGCCTTATACAGTGCAAGTGAGCACTGAGGTAGTTATATGGTGGGTTAAGGTTCCAAATATGTTGCTGATGATAAACCTCATTTAATACACTGTTAGTATTTATATATCTAATGTATACGTTACATGTTACCGTAAGTGGCGTGCGTATCGTACTTACAATTGTTTTAAAGAGATTTCTACATACATACATGTTTACAATAATTTAAATAATACCTAATGTTCCCTCAAATATCCGTAAGATAAGTTTTTTTCTATGCATAAAAATATATCTGTAATTTGTTTGCAGTGAAATAATTACTATATGTCATATATTATGTTCTACAACAATGAAGAATACATAAAAGTCAGTGGAGTTTGTTACAGATACTCAATCAATACAAACAGCAAAAATATGCC
Source organism: Antheraea pernyi (assembly GCA_015888305.1). Classification (NCBI taxonomy): domain Eukaryota; kingdom Metazoa; phylum Arthropoda; class Insecta; order Lepidoptera; family Saturniidae; genus Antheraea; species Antheraea pernyi. The sequence continues at coordinate 437,168 of MU158936.1, forward strand.
GTTCGGTAAGTTACTTTAAGCAGGCGCGGTAGCACATTCGTTGGTCTGGACTGGAATGACCTCGAATCCTTATTGATCTGGTGACGGCTTGTCTGTGACGTCACTGTCACGTGACCTAGCAACTTTAGAAAATATATATGCAGGTTTTACACCTTTAAAATTAAATTGCAAGCTACGAACATGTCTTGAAAAATAATATTACTAGAAAAAAATCACAATCATGTGTGAATGAATAATATACACAGATTTTTCCTGAAACGCGATACTTCCAAGTAATTTATTGGTCGAAATTAAAGTAACTTATTGATGGAATATAATCGGGTCTTGGTCTTGTAGTCCGGTGAAGCTGTTAAGCCCTTGATAGGTCAATAGCGTAGTCAGTTCGAAAAAAAAAGGGTCTTGGTTGTGTAAAAATAATAAAATTTGTCCCTTTATGAAACTATGACTATAATATGAACTGAATTTAAATGACGATGCGATCCAAGGTAAGTCGCTAAACCGTTTATTGCAATATTAAGTTTTATGTGAGTATATTTGGAATCAGGAGACAAGGTGCATGTAATTGTATTATTTCTTAATTCGTCATATTATGTAATTGTATTTGTTCGTCTATGAACTTCTGCTCTCGAATAACAACACTTAATAATAAAAAAAACGAGTTAGACGTACAGCGCTATAGACGCAGATTACAACAGTCCGATACGAAATATATTATAGTTATTATAGTTGTTGAGGTAAGTATGCTTGGTACACATATATGTTTCAACAACTCATATATGTATGAATAGGTTAGCTCAGATAGGTCGCGAATTGCATGTATCAGGCAACAACCCAAGCCGAGGTGTGCCGTGCACCCTTGAGCTAGTTGACCAAATAAAATCGGCTGAGTGCCTTAAACGCTCGCCTTAGTAGTCCGGTGAAGCTGTTACGACCTTGCTAGGTCAATAAAAATTATAACAGACTTTCAACTTTTCCGATTTGTGTTCTACAATAGTTATACGCGCCCCCTTATTACTACGTCGCGCGTTGGTAGAACTGAATATCAAGTTGTTAGAACACGTCCATAAATGTTTGACGGCATATATTATTCAACTTGAACAACTCACTCACTATTCATCTTGATGTCATCCTTCACCTACATCATAACCTACGTCGGTCGACGCTACCTACCACCAAACATCACAACAGCAGCGGAACAGTATATGGTAAGAGATAGGTGTATTCGGCAGCTGCTATCGAGAGCCAGTCCTCTAAATTTAACTTGTCAACATCACATACCACATGGTCATTTGCCATCAGATGATATCAGATGATTGATACGTTGAAACGGTACATAAAAAAGTACTTAAAAAGAGAAAATGTATTCCGTGGTATTTCTATGTAGTGGCTTCTAAAGTTTGCAATCAAATTTTAAAATCATAACTTCGATATACAAAAAAGATGAAAAAAGATCTTAAAAAAGATGTCTGATATTTATGTTTGTTTGAACGCGCTAATATCTGGAAGTACCAGGAGTAATTGTTATTTAAAGTATATAGAAATGGATTACCGAACATGCCGTTACAATCCTTTGGAGCCAACCAGTTTCTATATAAATTTTAAGTCAGAAAAACCCTAAGCGACAACTAAGTAATAAAGCTGGAGCGCCGTATCTGCGACCAGAGCCGGAACAACTAAACGTAAATGAAACCGTGGGGCATTGTTAGTGAATGTATAAACGTGTTCATGATCTGGTAGATGTACAATTGGAATATTGTCCACGTCAACTTACCTGGGCATAACACCTTCTCCGTCATGCCTACGGGTCCAATAAGTTCTTCGAATCCTGCGGACAATGAATTAAGGTTTAAGCACCATTTCATCAATAGAACAACGGAAAAAAAAGTTATGAAAAAAAAAGAAACATGAATAAACAAAACTCATATAAAAATGTATAAAAACGATGTTCTTAGATTGATGAAACCGTACTTTTTGAGATAATCCCCATTTGGCAAAATGGTCATAAACGGCAAATAAGTATCCTTAAACCATATATCTAAGTAAACTCTAACTATGTTTATTTCTTGAATTAAATAGAGATTAATTAGAAAATAATTCGACTTCTTTCAAGTAACCAATCTCATACGTAATGCAAAAAATTTTGGAGTTGCGATTGAAAAACAGACTTTGTCGGTAACGTAATTTTTCGGAACTCGAGAATACTCAAGACGTAACAAAAAAAGAATAAGTTCACACCATCCTAATATAAATCAAAAACTACGAACAGAACTAAAATAATTAATAAAATATAAACAGAAACTTATCAATATTGAACATATAAATAAAGAATATAATTACTCATATTTTTTACAATAGCAACTACTGTAATAAAACAATGGAAGAAAGCTTAGGCATAGCTTATAGAGAATAATTTCAAATTACCATCAGCCTATAATAGTTATAACCCATAGAATACCCCACATTTGTTCAGATTCTATGGTTGTAGAAGATATTTTCACAAGTAAATAATAACTTGTTACATGAACAGTACATGTTTTTGTGTAATGACTGATTACTTAAAACACTGTTTGTTATAGACACCTTTTTAAAATTTAAAAATGTTTTGAATTTATTTTAAAACAATTCAAAGGATTATTTAATTATTATATCATATTCATTAATATTAAAATATTAATAGTTTATCATTCCAAGTAATAATGTTGCATGCAGATAAATTCTTGTATATTTGTTACTTGTTTGTTTACTATGCAGTTTTAATGGTGATTAATAATTTCTCATTCATTTTTATTAATCTAAAATATATATTAAATCTATCTATCTAAAATATGATTAATGACATAATTTATTTAAGAATTTAGTAGAAAATAATAAATCAATCAAAGTTAGTATCTTTAGCAGCATTACATGTGATTGAAGTAAAATGTTTTAGGGAAAATTCCAAATAAAAAAGATGTGAAACAGTGAAAATTCCATAAACAGCTCATTATATTTTATATATACATCCAATAATGTCAACTCATAAATGTAAAAACAATTAAGATTTATAACTGAATTTAAGTTCCTAAATTATGATTGTAAATGTTATGATACACAGGAAGATTAGAACAGCTATGTGCTTAAAAATATTAACCTCTGTAAAGGGATCAGAATAAAGTCAATTATGACATGCACAAATTCAGTTTATCTATCCAGCACATATAAATAACTTTATGAATAAAAAAATGATTAATGTATTTAGACAGTTCAGGATGTTAACAATTATTAAGATACATTCTCTACTGTTTTCAAATTTATGAAAATTTCTTTAATGATAAAACATAGTAAAACATGTCAAGGAAATTGAAAGCTCTCTAATCTATACTAATTATATAAAGGTGAAGAGTTTGTTTGTTCGGTTAAACACGAAAATCTCAGGAACTACTGATCCAATTAAAAAAATATATTTCTGTGTTGGATAGTTCATTTATCGAGGAAGGCTATAGGCTGCCTATCACCACGCTATGACCAATAGAAGCGGAGCACCGATGAAGAATGATGAAGAGGTTGTTTTCCTTTTGAGTGCTTCCGCTGCGTGCTAGCCCAAAGTAGGTATACCATACGGACGAAATTGCGGGGAGAAGCCAGTATAAATAATAAATCAATACAAACAAATTAAATAAAAACTTAATACAATTTAGGCTTTAAAAACTTTATGAACATCAAAACTACTGGTTCAGATAACAACCCAGTCATTGAGAAGAACCTGCAAGAAAACTTGAGTTTGTCTGAAGTATATATTGATAATATCCAGTTATATAATATCAATCTTATTGTGTATTATTTATTTGATTACATCCCCATAAGGCAAAGATATACTTAGGGTATTTTTTTAAATTTAGAGGTTACTTTGTTAACTGTAAACCCTTAGGCGATAAACTAGCTGTGATATTTTGATTATTCAAATTATATACTTATTAGGGATAATTTCATGTAAAAATAAGATTTTTTTATATTTTTCATTTCTTATCTACATTATATGTATATTGTGTCCTTGAATGTTTACCTTGAATGGTCAATTCAGTTTCCATCATATATGGCATATCTTCTTTTATTCAAAGAAATAACAAGTGTATTGTGTGATATGATAATTACATGTGTGGAGAGTTGTTCATACATTTTACTTGATAAAAGAATTGTTATCAGGAACTTTTTTATCACAATAATATCACTGATATTGCAATGCCATTTTGTATATTATAAAATTATTTACAGTATAAAGTCCTTGAACTAAATCTCCAATATCATTTTAGAGTTAAAAAAAATTAAGTTTAAACATATTTTACTGATATTCATAATTGCATATACAGCAATATACTGTAAATGGATCATTTTAACCAGTTTTTTTTTCATGACTATGCTGTTGGCTTGACTGTCTTTCACACCTTCACCGGACTGCACATTTTCAGCCAGGTTTTTAAGCAATTGTATATGATACAATAGTCATAGACATGAGCAACATAAAGAACTAATGTAACAGTCATGACATTTCACTTCACATTAGAAGTAAATGTTATATAATATCATTGGCTATTGCTATTTGTCCGCTAAACGGATAATTAAAATAATTTAACTTAAACTTAAATAATCTATTTATTGTTAAAATTCTTTTATTCGTCTGTTTAGCTGATGAATAGACACTTCGTTTACCTAAGGTTAAGTTGCCATAGGGTAACATTTAAGTTTTTAAAGGTAAAAATTTTGTAAAGATAATTTTCCTCATTTTATGAATTGAAATTAATGGATATTTTCGTATTCAATCAAACGCGCTCGCCGACCGCTACCGCAGCCTGCTCGCGTTTTCCTTTTTCACAAGTCTGGCCTAACCTAACCGACACATAAAATTAATAATAAGTGGATACTTTTGTATGCAATCCAACGCATTTCATATGATTTATCTGGTAATCTGAATAATCGGATATTTAAATTATTTTATTCATCCATTTAGCAGATGAATAGACACTTCGCTTATGGTTATTTGGTAATCCAAATAATCCGATGATTAAATTATTTTATTCATCCGTTTAGCGGACGAATAGACACTTTGAATATCATTTGAAACAACACCTGAGTTGTTATATTGTATGTAAATGATATATTCTTCTGAAAAAACGCAATTCAACCAAATGTTGTGACAACTCGCATCCTTTTTTGTAAAGACAATAATTAGATTGGCTATTATCCTCAAAACAAAAACCACTCAGAAATGACATCATTTTTATGTCACATTTTCTGCAAAATACATCCATGATGTTTTATTACTGCTCATGTATACTTCCACATAGCCATCACTGATGACATTATATCTCATTACACATCATAACAATATACAGGTGCTAATTAAAAAACAAATCATAACAATATCTCAGTTATTTCTAGTTCATTCAAGCTTTAACAAATACTTTCATCTCCATTTCTTGACTTATAATGAGATATTTAAAGTTTGGCATGACTTACTTTGACAAATATTGATAATGATGAATACAGAATCTACAAAAAGTATGTACAAAGATTAGGTGCCAAAACAAGAAGAAAAAAGTAAAATGCAAAAAGGTTGTTGAGCTTTTGGTGCTGTTGCCTTCCTGAACGACATTACTTTTTAAATTTTAATGATATGACCTAAGCAAGTCTAAATAATTGCATGTAGGTAAAAGAGTTCTATCTTCACAAGAAGTGAGCCACAAAAAATATTTTTATTGACAATTTTATTTTTCTTTATCATATTTATAATAAATATGAACAGATATAGATAATGATGAGAAAAAAAAAAGAAATCGAAATAAAATAAAGTAAGAAGAAAGTGAATAAAGAATATAAATTGATCGTAAGTGTTTTGGTTCAGTATTAGCATAGCTGTTACATATATATTTGATGTAGTTAAAGCCCTGAATTTCTAATGGAGAAAATTAAATTGGTGAGTCACCATTATCTAGTAAACATATTTCGAAGATAATGACATCCTTTACTGACTACAAAAAGAAAAATATTAAAAAAAATATTCTAACCTCAGAAAGGAAGTGGTTTGCACTCATGGTATAGATGAATTAGAATGTAATAACAATAGTCACAAACATAAGAGCACACTAATTATTACGTAGACACAATAGACCGACACAAGTTATCACAAATTCAAAGTTTTTCAGCACCATAATATGAAAATGGCGACGAAATATTTTAAAATTGTCAGTTTTTCACCATTTTCTTGCATATATGTCTAAGCATTACCGTCACTGTAAATAAAATGTAACTATTCACTGAATAATAATAACAATTAACGAACAAAATATCACAAAACCGTGATTTGTGTACAAAAATAAAAACACTTGAAATATGTACCTAAATATATACACCTCAGTTTTCATATCCACAGACCACAGAGTAATTATATTTTTGGCACATATCTACTATTCACTGATCTACAGGTTTTGTATACCAGAGACAAATAAAAATTATTGTGTAATATGCGCTTTATTGCCGACAGTGATAGAGAGATTTTGGCGGGATCTTGGACTGTCATATAGAGTATTTTATATTTTATTCATAATCTTGTATTATTTGCTATACGTAATATACTTTGGTTATTTTGCACAAGCGAAGTGGACGGGTAATTATACCAAGGAGCATGGATTGTGACTTGCCACAAAAACTCCCTAGAAAGTTCTAATACGACGGCCACCATCTTATTATTTCATGGAAATGATCGCAAGAAAACTGTAATAACATTATATACTCGAAGATGGCAGTAACAATTTACTAGAAGACTGGTTGCCAAAAAAAAGAAAAAGTGAAACAGACAGTCATGATAGGTACACCAAAAATGTTAAGATATTACTTAAACTATAGTAAATAACTACAGTAGGTTTCTATAGTTCCTAGGTCCGTTCCCTTGGCGTGGAGCCCTTGAGTACGCTGCTCGCGCGATACAGTGACACAAAATCTTACATCACTGCCACAACATTACACATATCACCTCCACACACGTGCACGCATACACGCTTACACATGCAATTGGAAGGGTTTTATTTTTTCCCTTATCAAACTGAAATAGTTTAAAATATTATACGATACGAAATATATATAAGGGTTGTTGAGGTATGTATGCTTGGTACACATATATGTTTCAACAACTCATATATGTATGAATAGTTAGCTTAGCTTAGGTTAGCTCAGATAGGTCGCGAATTGCATGTATCAGGCAACAGCCAAAGCCGAGGTGTGCCGCGCACCCTTGAGCTAGTTGTCAAAATAAAATGGGCTGAGTGCCTTAAGCGCTCGCCTTAGTAGTCCGGTGAAGCTGTTAGGACCTCGCTTGGTCAATAGCGTAGACAGTTCGAAAAAGAAAAAAAAGGTTTCTATAGTATAAAAATCTGATACGTGTTTCGTTTTGTGGGTAATATTATTATAATAAGACAGGGATGTAGCTCCTACTATATCAGGAAAGAGATTAGGATAAAGAGATTAAGGTTTTTAGAAAATGACTTTATAATTATGTAATTTGAAAAAAAAAATTTTTAACATTGACTTAACTACCTATTTTACTATAATTTCTATTTTACTAATATATTAGTAATACGGTAGAAAAATCATTTTCCAATCAGGCAAAAATAAAATTTGTAAATTAAAAATATAGGTTCATGCCACGAAAACCAGCTCATACCTCGAAAAAAAAAATATAATTACGATATATCGGTATTAATTTTGAAAAAAAAAAACAATGGCAATTCAGCAATGATTTACAGTTTTTAATCCAGTATATTTGTTAGACAATTTATACTATGGACAAATATTTTAAAATGTTATATTACAGTTTTAAAGGCCACTTGTACAAACGTTATTAAATCATATTGTTCTTAAATGTCATCAATACTTATTTTATCTAAATAGGATAATTATGTACCTATACCAATACGGGGATGCCATAAATAGAGATGAAAGACATATAACTATAATAAAGATATATAAAGATTAGTTTTAAGTATGAAGGTGGATAGATATAGGTGAAGAGGAAGACCGAAAAAGGTATGGATAAAGTGTGTGAAAAATAACATGTGTATAAAAGGTATGAATTTTGAGATGTCATTTGACAGAGGAGATTGGAAAAGGAAACCATGTTGTATCGACCCTACCTACGTGGGATGGTAAGAAGATGATGATGTATATAATAACAAATATCGCCCTCCGATATCCAAATTTTAATATTGAACTATCGATTAATCAATAATTAATTGAGATCCAACTGGCGATTATCACAGCTTGTTTAATGTAAAAAATGTAATGTAATATAATGTAATATAAATGTAATGTAAAAAGCTTTTAATGTAAAAAATAAAAGTTATTTTACCGAATGGTACTATAGGAATTAAAAAAAGTAGAAATCGACTATGTATAAGATTTTTATAATAGGAGATCATTATCTAGCAATGAATCCTTTCATGCTTATGTCAGAAATTATTCTAAAATTCTTAAACGTGTTTGTGTAGCTGCCAAAGCAAAATTTTTAGAAAATAAAGTTCTTGAGTCCAGTAGTAAGACCAAGAATTAGGAAAAAATAAAATAAATGATAATACGCATAATCTGGATATCGACGGAGTACTAATTTCAAACAGTTCAGACGTAGTGACGGTTTTTCAAATATACCTTTACAGGTAACAAAAAATATTAATTCATCAGCCCGTATCATTTAAAAAAATGCTGAGTGCACCTATAATGTCAAAATTTAACTTCACAGCTTTTAGTGCAGGTGAAATAATAAGGACTATTAAACTATTAAATTACATTTGAAACATACCGAAAATATGTAGGGAATGTCGATAATGTTAGTTCAGTATTTAATAATCAATATTTCACTATATTTAGCTAACGTATTTAATCAGTGTATAGCACAAGGAACCTTCACTAATCTAATGAAAATAAGTAAAGTAGTTCGTTTATTTAAATCAGGCTGTAGAAATAAATAGTCTTGGAAATTATAGACAAATCTCTGTACTTCTATCGTCAAACAAAATTTTTGAGAAGGTTATGCTTATAAAGCTATTAGTAGGATATTTTAAAGCGCCAGAGATTCTGCATGGTTGACAATTTGGCTTCACAAAGTCAAAATCGACTACTGACGCTGGTGCAACGCTTTTAAGACATATATTACGAGCTTGGGCGGGATCGCAGGATGCAATTGGTGTGTTTTGTGATGTATCTAAGGTCTTTACTGACTGACTGACAAAACTGGGTTGACCATAGTACCCGCATTCTGAAATTAAAACATTACGGTGTCTGTGGAGTCTCTCTCGACCTTCTGGTTTTCTATGTAAAAGATCGCTGTCATAAAGTTAGTATAGATGGGGCAACGTCTGCGGGATCCTTGACTCGAATTGGCGTTCTACAGGGTTCCATTTTAGAGCCTTTTTTTTTGTGTGAGAGAGATGATCTCATATGTGTGTTCAAGTGATGTAGATGAGTCACTGTATCGCGAAAATAATATCACGAGGGCTCCGCGCGGGGAAGACCTAGACTCGAGATATTACTGAGAACCGCGATGTGTGCGGGAACTAAAAAGGATCGATTACAAAAGCGCGGGCGCAACACGCATTTAATAAGATCGAATTTAAATTTACTTTACGGCGACGGCGCTGAAATTTAAAAATAGACATAACAAAAATAACGCCGGAGAGGCCGCAGAGGGATGTGAGATTGAAGATCGCTTTCCCTTGAGGGGTGCGATCGAGGACAACGAGAACTATGTCATATGGAGCCCTGGTGCGCGGAGAGCGCATACGATGAACCTCGCGAACAGGAATCTTCTGTTCTTCAAGACAAAGCGTCTTGGGTTGAAATTTCTAGCCTGCTGGAAACGGCAGGCATCCCTTACACCTCCGCTGTGAATACCGCTGTAGGTATTCAGGTGAAGGTAGCCACGTCCACCGCCCATCGTGCCCATCCTGAC
>MU158936.1:447686-520539 GCA_015888305.1 Antheraea pernyi
CTGAGGAGGGGAGTGGGGCGGAGGAAGACATGTAAAACCTCCCTGCCTGAGGGGCAGGGTGGCGCGCCTTAATGAATTTAACGGACTATCCCGAGTCCGGATCAAAGGGAGCTGTTTAAAACTAAACAAAATAGGAAAACAACGCAAATAAGTACCTGAGCGAGACAGGGGAAAAATAACATAAGACTACTTAAATAAACATACAATAAAAAGAAAAATAAATTTAAAAATAAATCACTGAAGAATGAAAGAATTACGTAAATAAATAGATAAATAAATGAGTAAATAAATAAATATACCAAGAAATAGATAAAGCAATAAATAAATACAAAGGAAAGGTCTCACTCAGTTCCAGGAAAAAGAACGCAGGTGTCCAGCACACCTGTGCTGGATCGGAACAACACAATAACTGACGTCACTAAATCACGAGTATTAAAATCGAACTTAGCGCGCGCAGCAAAACGGACACCCGTTCGAGTCGACGGTCCGATCGGAACTCTCATTTTAGGGCCGTTTTTGTTTCTTGTATATATAAATGATCTGCCGCTAGTGATTGCTAACTGTGCAGATGTGTTTCTTTTCGCGGCTGACACTTCACTTATATTTAAAGTAAAAAGAATAGATTCCGTTTAGGTATCTAAGCAGTATCTAAAATAAAATTTCCGATTGATTTATATTAAATAATCTATTGCTAAATGCAGACAAAAGAAAATGCATAAAATTTACCATGTCTAATGTTCCACCTACTGATAGTAAAATTGAGATCCAAGGAATCTAGTTGGCTTAGTTGACAATACCGTGTTCCTGGGTCTCGTACTTGAATCATATATTTTTATATACCACGACTTTAGCAAACTACCATGCGGGCCGTTTGATGTAAAGTGATAACCGCAGCCTATGGACACTTGTAACATCAGAAGTGTCACATGTACGTTGCCGACTCTTAAATAACCTATTTATTTTCTCATTGAAGCATTCCGTATGTCCCCAAGAAAAACTTCAGCATGAAGCTCATTCCGCAATCGGATCGTTCGTGGAAGGAAACGCCTCTGGAACCGGACCGTCCGAGACCATTTCGGTTCCAATGTGTGGGGATGAATTCCCTGCCGATGATGAGCGGTGCGATGGTGGAAAGCAGCTACAGGCATAATGTTAAGTACTATTGCGTATTTACCATTACTCGAATTAAACTTGCGCGAGCAAAAGCGCGCCTTAATATATAATCATGTAGGAATATATATCACATATATTTTCATGTTTAGAATATATTCGACCAATAATATGAGGAATAAATTGAATTCATATATATTTCATAGTAGGATAACATGTTAGATGTTACACATCATATGCGACTACTGTAAGGCTCGCTCATTTATGATAAGTTAATATTAATAATTAGCATTTTAACGGAAACGAACAAAATTTATTAATCCCACAGAATTTTATTATCATGCATGTAAATATTGCAATTTCTTATCAAATTTTCAATTTTCGTCTGGCAACATTGCTATAGACAATCATATAAAGCTTAAAGAATTTGTATTCAGTGGCCATAATAAATTAAATCACATCGCATATCTATGTGATTTTGGGCTTCGACGTATCAAATTGTGTACAATATTAGTTTTTACGTGTTTGTTATAAAAGTGTTTCTTGGTTTGAAATGTAATAATAATGTCTTTCATTAATGAACCTGTGCTGAACATAATTGTGGTGGGCTTCCATCACAAAAAGGGATGCCAAGTGAGTACGCTTCAATACCTTCGTAAATCGATATTGTTTCTCAAAAACATAATATCTTCATTAATATCTCCATAATGATAATAATATATACATATATAAATGAATAATTATTTCATGTTTATTTGTTATTCTGCCATTACGTTATACCTTTATTATATTGATAAATTACTATGGGTGCATGACATAATTTTAATCTAGAATTATATTATTAATTTTATTATTTCATAATTATTTCAATATAATAATACACATAATAGAAGTCATTGTTATTCATACGGTTCAAACAACTAAATTCTGAACATATAATTTAAATACATACAGATTATGCCCCTTCCTAGTACCTCTTATTAAAACAAAAGTTGTTTCAACAGTACATATTACTATTTTTACCAAAAAGGATTTTCTTTAAATTATTGACAGATCCATTCATTCTCTATACTCTCTCTAAGCAGATACAGTTTGTCTTCTTTTCTTTGAAAAAAAAAAGGATCTAATACAAATTCAAATGGTGTCATCTCCAAATGTTCAGTTTGATAATATTAAGTCAACATTATAATCAAATCTTTGTTTAGAAGTGATGTATAATTAATTTTAATATTATATTCCAGGTTGAACACTCTTACCCTGAATTAATACCGGGTCATCCGTCAGAGCTACCAGCACAGTGGCGACATTTACCAGCACTGGCATTACCAGATGGATCTCACAATTATCATTCGGATACTATATTTTTTAATTTGCCAGGTTTAACTGATCCAGCTCACACTGTTTATGGGATATCATGTTTTCGGCAAATTCCTGTGGAGGTACATTTATAAAAGTAACTTTTGTTTTATAACTTTAGTTTGTTAAGTTGTTTTAATTTGGTAAACTATATCCTATAGAATTAAAAATTGAGTTTACATATTTTACAAACGCTAGAACTATGCTAAAATAGCTGTTGAATAAATCTGTATTTTTTTTTTCCCTTCTCGAACTGACTACGCTATTGACCTAGCAAGGTCTTAACAGCTTCACCGGACTATGTAATAAGTATCATATTAGGTAAAAGTTTAAAGGTTACATTTCATAAAAAATCTCCAGACGTGAGGGACTACTTAAATATATAATGATTATTACCAACTGCCCAGTTACATATACATATATCTCACCCCGGCTCATTCTTTAATTCTTTCAGTTTTCATACAGAGAATTATTACTAAATTTCGAAGTAAAAGTTGGTGTACTAAAATGCTACAATCTGTGGTGTTGACTAAAATCTGTCATAAAAGTAAAACATAACTCAATATCGAGTGACCATCAATACAGCTTGACAGGAATATAGTAATCATAATTATAATCTCTGGTTCTAACTTTATTTATGTTAATCACCTGCCATAACATTTAAGAATATTATAGATAGCTACTATATCAAATTTATAGTAAACTCTCATTATTCACGGGGGATAGGATCCATAATTATACTGCTAATAGGGAATGGTATTTTGTATATAAATATAAGGGATGTGTTCCAAGGTTGGCAAATAAAATAAGAATTTGTCAAATTATTGAAAAAAAAAAATTATTTTTATTTTGATTAAGTGAAAGGTTGATTCTCTTTGAAATCTTTTATAGAAAACCACATTACAACTTTGGCAAGAAATCTTGTTTTTGTTATTATTATCTATATATATAAACTAGTGGTCACCTAGTGTTCGATATTCAACCATAATTCATTAATTTTCAATATTATTGATGTTTCCTTTTGCTAAATAGTACAAATATTGTTGATTAGTAGACATGAAACATGATAAATAGAGATATATAAATAAACTCTTTGACTAATCAATGGTATAGTAAAAAAATGAAAATGTCTTACGGATAAAACTAAATCTCATCAGTAGTTACTAAATAAAAATAATAAAGAAAACCAGTGGACAAATAGAGGAAAAAATGGCTAAATCTTTGCCAATTTATATATAGACTACTAAAATTACTGGATATATTTAAATCATTTTTTTTTATACCACGAGGGGGTAGCAAACAAGCATGCGTGTTGGTCCTTATCTAAAAATATCTTTATATAATATAACATTACTAAAAGTTTTAATATATAAATTTTAGGAGCACTACAGAAAACTAAAGAAATTTCGTAAGCACAATATATTTTTGCTTTCAATATTTTTATAGTTTTTCTTCTGTACATAAAATCTATTTTCAAGATAATATTATAAAATATAATGTGGTTTACTTATATTGTTTATTAAATCATATATTGCTCTATGTTTCAGCAAGTCATCCAAAAGACTGAAGACATGACCAGGAGTTCTGTGCAGAAAAGTGTTTGTGTGATATGTCGGGCGCCATTATTTGGCCGTCTTGCTGTAAAAATGGAGTTAGTAGTGAGAGCATGGTTCCTTCAGGGTGATTTCTCACAAACTAAATTACTTGAAGATGCTTACCAACACTTAAATAGTTGCCCAGTTCAAACGGACCAAATTCTGGAAGGTAATCTTAAATTATGTATTAGGTCTAGTATTTTCAATGAAATTATATTTCACTTGCTTAAAAGATATTAAATTGAACAAGATCACACTTCTTCTAGAGTAAACAATATTAGAAATCAATTATAGGAGCACTGCAGTTTAACTCCTACAGCTTGATTGTTTTATGACTCAAACACAATAATTATGAACTACCACATATTCTAGGATATGATACTTCACGGTGTCATTTAACATGTAAATTAATAATATCAAAACAAACACTTATAAACAACAAAGAGAACCTTAGTTAAAGTTTGTTCTAAATCTTTTAAAAGTTTGGGAACGATACTTTTAATCATAAAAAATCACGCTTTTACGTAAATCAGCTGATGTTGAGTGTATATCAATTTTGCGTTTCTCGAGATAATTAGGTCAAAAATTAAGCACCTTTTTTTAAAATTTATTTAGAACCAAAAACGACTATTGATTGTCCTGTAGAAATACTACCGGCGTCTAACCTAACACCCAGTATATAAAGATTCCGATTTTGTTTCAAGGTCCAATATTTTACACTAAGATATGTGTTATTACATTTCTGTTTATTTACAGATGTAATAGAATGATTATTAACAAAAAAGGATTAGTTAAAATAAGAAGTAGATAGTTAATTAACGCAATAAACTTATGCCATTCCACTAAAGACATTAATGTAACCACAACTAAAATTAACATTAATAGTCAACAAGACTATAAAAATGGAGAAAAGTTAATTGAAGTATAAAAAATCGCATTGAAAGTAAATACTTTTTTACTTATTGAGATTAGAGGTGATGATGGCTCAGTGGTTAATGATTTCGGACACTGCGTCGATCAAGGTAGTTTCAAATCATAGTGAATGACCTGGTACTTTCGTTTTTTAAGCCCACCTGACTGGCTACCGTCTAAGTCCTTAAGTTGAAAATCTTTCAAGCACCTGTTGTGTTTCGGCAACAGCACTCGAGAGTCAGTTCACTACTTGGTTTAGCGTGTCTATCATATTAGACCACATCGTCATTTAACAAATCAAATCATATCAAAAATACTTTATTCAGTTTAGGCCCTTTTAAGCCATTTATGAACATCAAAGACTACCACCGGTTCGGAAAACAACCCAGTCATTGAGAAGAACCATCAAGAAACTCGATCAGCTACATCTTTTTAATATATATTTCCAATACATCATACATAGCTTTTAGTGGATGCACAGAGATGAGTCAATTCCAGACATCACTATCGTTCACATACTGATCCACTGTATAATATCATTTTGACACTAAAACCCGTTTGACGTGGCGCTTAAATTTACAGTCCGGCAAATCGGTAACATGCCTTGGGATTTTATTGTAAAACCTAACACTATTACCCAAAAAAACGATTTCTGGTTTTGCTAAGTCTGAAACATGGGACGACCAGTTTATTAGTTTCTAGTATTTAGATTATGCCGGTCTTTTACTAAATTCAGTTTTTCAATGTTTTTCCGGACATACATTAAATTATCAAGAATGTATTGGGAGGGCAGAGTTAAGATACCGAATTCCAGGAATTTCGTATTTAATGATTCGCGAGGTCCCATATTATATATTGCTCGAACTGCCCGTTTACCATCATGTAAAATTATGGTCAGACACTCAAAAATCAATAAACTATAAAAAAACGTTACCAATAATCATTCCAGGACTGTCAGTTCAGAGATTAGTGGAAAATTGGAGACATAAGGCTTTGTTGTTATATAAACTACTTTTGTTACGTCGCAAGGTTTTAATATATGGATCACCAGCTGGACCATTATCTGCAGCTCTTCTTACTCTAGTATCATTATTACCTCATTGTTTGGAGTTTGGACTTTCAAAATCGGCTAATGTTGTGTAAGTATACTCATTCGATTTTGGTGTCCTATATTTTAATTTGCATAGAAAGTACTAGCAAATAACGAATATAAATGTATTGCAGATTGTCTAGGCCACTTTCCCCAAACCCTTCTACGTCTTGTGCCAAAATGCAAGATATTGTAGATTCTGTAAACGAGATATCAAGTGATATTTTAGTAAACGGAACCAGTGAAATTGATGAACTCTCACCTAAAGAATCTGGAAATTTATTAGAAGAGAAGGATAGAGTCAGCCGACAGAGTTTTGATGAAACTATACTGACTGATGTTGTTGATAGGCAAGATTTATCTGCCGGAAGGGAGAAATGTCATAGTATTGGAGAGAAATACAAATCACAGAAATCTATAAACGAAGCTCAGCAGAGCCCTACCATGGCTAGAGACATGAGTGTCGACGGGTTACACAACATGACGGATCAAATAGATCAAACTGAATGCGGTTTCCCTTTGCCGCTTTTCGAAGACGGTTACCTTTGCCTTCCCTATTTATCTCTACAGTATTTGGATCTGTTATCGGATCCGGCCGTGCATGGTTTCGTTGTAGGTGCATCGAATGTGTTGTTTAAGCAAAAGCGTCAATTGTTCGATGTATTAGTTGAATTAAATGAAATGAGGATAGAAACTAGCGATATGTTACTGAGACGGCAACTCACTCTTGGAACTGAGGATTTGCGTTTTGCAGACCATGTGGTACGACATGGCTCAACACAAGGCGATGCGTGGATACGGAATCAATTTGCTAGCTATTTAATATATTTATTAAGAACATCACTTTTACCAGGTAAGATGAGTATAAGCTCACTAATATTTTAAACCTGTTCTAAACTATCTTTTACTTTATTTTACAATAAGTTTATTATTCCCTTATTAAGTGTTTATCTAAAGGTCGACAAAACCAAATGTTACATATCTATCATGGTTTGCTTTATTAAGATATGATTTTGTTTATTTAGATGACTTGTTATTTAGATAATTAAGTTTTTATTCTTGCAGAGGGAAGCAGAGAAATTGATTCTTATAATGCTCAATTCATGACAGCCTTCAAATGTACACCCGCTTACGAGCAATGGTTAAAGAATACCAATAATGGTGAAATCGAATCTTTCATGAATCTTATTCCTATGCACCCATTTTCTGGACAGTTGTCTGTAGCAGATATGAAATTAAAGTTTGCACAGTGAGTATGAAACGTCAGTTGTAATCTTCGCTTAACAGTTCTTTTAGTGTCATATTTTGTTGTTGTCAACCTATAATTTTCCGCTCTGAATGAAGGCGTAAATTTACGCTTGCACATCATACTGACTGTATTACTAGAGTTTGATACAAGTTTGGTGAAGATTATGCCTTGTTCATTAAGTATGAATACTGGTTAAAAAGCTCGGTATCCTCAAACGGCGCGATCAGTACTTCATACCAAGACAACGGCTTATAGTTTATACAGCACAAGTACGATCTCACATGGAATAAATAGCTCACACATTTAGCTGATGCTCCCGACTATCTCTCTCTCCTTAGGACCCGTGTCACAGTGAGCTATTCGCATTATCGACTATCTCGAATTAAAATGCGGTTTAGAGTTTTTAGAACTTCATAAAGATATTGAAACTCTATGTGTAATTTACCACATGTACCATTTTAGACCAATATCAAACTTGTACCTCAAACTGTTTGCTGGTTGCTTATTTACACCCATGAAACCTAACAAAAAGTATGGTTCCCTTGAAACTTCATTATGAGTATTCTAGAGTTGTGGAATGGGTTACCTTTCATGGTATTCTCTCCAGGGCTATGATATGACTCTCTATGACTCTTTAAAAAGAGACTGAAATATGTTCAAAAGGGTTGGTAACCACTGGTATTGGGTCGTTCATAGAAGACTAAACATTTACCGTCAAGTTGGCTGTCTGTGTCTTAACGTGACATAAAAAATTAACTGAATGTAAAATGTAATGAATCGAAAGCGAGTCAAACCGCCAGGCACAGTTAGTAAGATATCAATTTTTAATCTTTTCTAATACATATTATAAATGTGAATGTGAGCTTGTAATGTTTTACGGAATTCAACACGAATTTGCTTGCCATAAAAACTCCCTGGAAAATTCTAACAAGACACCTTTCACGTTGTTAGTTCATTGAAATGATCGTAAGAAACTTGTAATGTCATTTCCTACTCGATAATTGCAGTAATAATCTACTAGAAATTTCTTTGTTATAATGACAGATAAATATGTATGTTACAGTACGATGTCAACAACGGAAGGTGGCAGGAAGGTGACGGCCGCCGTCGCGAGCACGGGCCGCGCGGTGGCGACCACCTCGAGAGCTGTCGGCGGAGCGCTCTCGCAGGCGCGCGGGGCTCTCTCCGGCTGGTGGAGCGCGCTCACCGCTCCAACTAACCAGCCGTCCAATGCTTCCGACACCTCCTCCATCGGCGAGGACAAGTCACCGCCGTCGGACGGCGAGGACGCCATGGACCAGTTCGATGATGACAACAGAAATGAACGCCCCCGCACTCCGGACCCACCAGATAAGTCCATAGAAGAGACCTCTAGTAATCTTAACAAAATCAAAGTCGTTTAATTGTGTTTTAGTCACGTTGTTGTCTGTTACTTCTAAATTATTTTCAGTTCGTGCAACTTTCTTCACTAGTTTGAATAGAAACACGATGTAAATAATTACTGTAGTTAATCAGTTACAGCTGTATATTTGAGATTAAATAATAGTTGATAGTAATCTGTGATTTTTGTATAGGCACTTGTTATTACACAATTCTTCTTGAATTAGAGACTCCGAGTGATTTGGTTTTCTTTATATTTATTATGATTTTTGTTTCCTAAAAAGCTTATTATAGGTATATTGCTTGAGATCAAGTGAATATATGTTTATTACAGTCTGAACAGCAGTGATGTTTGATCTTATTATACAGTATGTGATCTCTTAAAAACTATAGTTTATATTAAAAGTAAATTATTTTTGTTCTGTAGATATCGTTGCGTTTTTTAATAAAGCTGGTGCTGTTATAAAGGATGAAACATAATCGACTGAATTTATTAGGGACTCGGGTGAATTCTTCCGTGGTATGTGATCAGTAATTAACAATTTTTTTTTGTGATATGGAAATATTCTAGTATTTCGTAAGCAATATTTCAGTGATTCTAAATGTTACAAAGAAAATTTTAAGAAAGAGGTTTTAAAATAATTTCGACTATTCTCAAAGGACAGGGCAGAATATTACTTATTTTATATTTATTGAACATCAACATTAATTAAAAATCAAATTATATATAAGATTTTATGTAGTACTCATATTTTAGTAAACTCAAATAAATTAAACATCCTTCGTATCCAAGTTATTATGTCGCTAGCTAAGCGACGCGATTATTTTTTTATTCATTTTAGGTTTTTCCTTAATAAATATCAAAATATATTTATGTAAGCTTAAATTTCTAGTAATGCACGACTACTGCGTAGAAAACCGACCATGCATATAAACCGCGTTGCAAAGTACAACGCAGATATAGGCATTCACAGTTTGGCCCTTAGAGCTGCCCTCCGTTGTGAAGACCTGTTGTATTAATAGTTCTTTCTTGCTCAGCTTACTACCTGACCTACATTTTGTATGATAATTAGATCACTCCAAAAGGTTGTAGTGTGATATTAGATAGCCTCAACCTTTCTCAATAAATATGCAATAATATAGGTAAAACATGAGCGGCAGTTCTAGAGATTATTAAAAAGAAAATATAATAATAACTTTTTTTAGTTATAATAAGTAATATAATTTCAAAGAATTCGAATTCTGTTATGTAGTACGGTTAAATAGCGTAGTCAGATGAGAAAAAACGAAATGTGTTGAATTTTTAAAATTAACATAGCTTTATAATAAAGTCAATATAATTAAGAAAGTATTCAACTGGTCTCACGTCTGCTTACGTAATACTCGAATTATCCAACTTTGTTTTTATGCCACAATTTTGTAATCTATTTAAGAGAACCTAGTATCATTTCTCAGTAGATTGTTATTACACGATTATATGTGAAAAAAGAGGCTGTGGTCAGGAGGTGGCCAAATTATTGGTATATGAAATTCAGTGTTATATTATCGCTTATAGAATAAAATCGATATGTATGAATAGAATCGATTATATTTATTTGACTTTCTCATTAATTATTATTTTATAATGTAATGTATATTATATACAGGGGTGTATATGCATGTACTTAATGCAACAACATGGTTATTATGTTTATTTTAATCTTGGAGTAAATTTTAAATATATGGCATCAACACTTATAAAGTATTGAGACTATTTATAAAATATAATGACCGAGGTGTGCCGCGCACCCTTGAGCTAGTTGTCAAAATAAAATCGGCTGAGTGCCTTAAGCGCTCGCCTTAGTAGTCCGGTGAAGCTGTTAAGACTTTGCTTGGTCATTAGCGTAGTCAGTTCGAAAAAAAATAAATATATAATGATGATGAATTGAATGATTGACAATGTGAATTTTCAAGATAATACGTATATATACACGTAGAATTATTTTTCTTAAGTTGTTTAAACTGTATTTTAATACACACGAAGGTATTATTTATGAAATACTTTAACACTCAAATGTGCCAGAATCACCCCATGACATGGAATGTATGCACTCCCAGTGTTACCATCTTCCTAGTTCATGTGTCTTCTCTAATACGTAGTAAATGATAACTCAATGCTCTTATAACGTGTTACTTAAGTATTATTATGTAAAATTGAATTTCTTGACGGTAACTATTGTAAACATTTGCCAAGTTTATTATCTTATGGACAATGTCTAGTGATTGTATAGTACAGTTTTCCTAAGAGGTACATGCACATACACACATGGCCCGTATATGTAAATTAATAATATATTTAAGTACTTAATTGGATAAGTATAAACATAATTATGATAACCCTGTAAGTTCTGAAAATCATGCTCTCTTTTTTTTAACCATTCCATAATTAATTGATTTAATGTCATTATGCAGTAAGGAAACGATCATGTTTATATTATAGTTATAATTGAATGTAGAAATGTATTTAATGTCTGATAATCTTGCCGATTTAATCAATGTAAACTCACTATATATACACATTGCGTATTTACCATTCTGTAGTGTGTAGTGGTGTTGATATAAAAAAATAATTGAAAACTGAGAATGTAGTTTTATTCGCTCTAGTTAAATATGGATTATTAAGTTATTACCATTGTTAATGATGGATGGTATTACAATAAAATCACTATCGCGCTGTCGACTAAAGTGCGTCTGTAATGAGTTACGCCAAAGGCTGCCTGTCCAAGCCTGCCTTCGACCCGCACGTCACCCCCGCTACGCATTGGACTTTGTACCGTTAACGACCATATTTTTTTCGGAATTTTCTTCTACACTTTTCCCGTTGGGATAAGCGATGATAAATTTATCTGCTTCACATTTCCTAAAGTTCAGATTTATTGTACTGAAAAAGAATGTATATAAACTTTTGTAATCGTTATGTAAACTTTAGGTCTGGTTTTTAAAATCGTAAGTTATATAATAGATATTATCTCCGACATCCTCTTTTCAAAAGTCCTGAATAAGTCAACTAGTAGCGGATTCGATTCCCATTCAGTAAAAGTTATGTGTAGCGAACGTAACTGTTGTTAATATAGTTGAAACGTTCACATCGCTCGTACGTATGAATTTTTAGTATACAATGATTGCAAAAACCTTTTTTGTTTTTTAAATTACCAATTATAATAACACGCATCGCGTCGGTAGTATGACCGACTGCGGATTGTTTATACAAATGCAAAGACTACGTATTTGTAGCATTTTGTAAACATCAGTTTCTTTCAGGCCCGTAGGGTGTGAGGGGTTTGGAATAATATCATAAGACTTGAGACACCCAAGCCAACCTCACCTGCACGTGGTGCACCCTGCTGAATAACGAACGAGGCAATGGCGAAAGTGGGGCGGTAGGGTTTTACAGCCTGACTGGGTCGCAACCACCATGTATATGGCGAAAAAGCCCGTCATAGTGATTCGCTCCTGCGGGTCGCGTTTCGGAATCAGACTGTGCATATCTAGCTTTTGGCAGGCTGGCATGTCAGTGGCGACCGGCGATGGATAGTGTGTCACTCGGTGGTTACCATTGTTTTTGGATTGTACTGTGCTTACCATCAAGTATAGTGCAGTCATTTTGCCGTGCTACAATAAAAATAAAGGTCATCTCCAAAAGAGACACATTTTCTATGTTCCGTATTATACCAATGCAATGTGTGTGCGTTGGTTGTTTCAAATTTCATTAATTTTCTTGTATTTACTTGCATTTGACAATGTGTACAATTACAGCCAAATGAAAATTCCAAGTATGTTAAGTAATTTATTATATCGTGACTAAGACCCGCAACATCGTCTACGTTGTTTATTATCATAATATATTTTATGTACAGAGGAAGAAATATAAAAATGAAATCAAAAATATACTCTGCATGCGTACAAAAATGTTTGCACTCACTACACAAATCGCCTGAACGCGTTGTGTTTATAAAGATTGCAGTTTCTTAAAAGTTTAATAACCTTATATTAATTAAAGATTCCGTGGTAACTTTTTATTAGGTAAAGACTAAGGGTTCAAAAGGTAAACCTAAAAAATGTGATCGAGATCTATTCAGTAGTTTCTGCGTGATGCGCGCGTAACATCAAACCTCTTTATTTCATTTACACAGTGATATTTAATGTTTTGGGTATTTCAATTGAATTGTAAAATTTGTCCAATGCATTGAGGATATTATACGTAAGTGTATATATTTTTTCAGTTATGTTTGTTTAGTACAAAGATATTTGGAATTAGCAATATGAAGGGAGCGAGGGGTGATCGCAATTTGATACGAGTCACTTCTCTTGACGCGTTGCATGGTCATTATATAAAAAGTCTCAGAATTTGTCAGTTATGATTTAGTTCAGTGCTACTCAACCTTTTTATTAAACGGGCCACACTCACTGTGTCGCGGGCCGCTAACTACAAAGATTATATAAGACTACTACTAAGACATATAAGACTATTAAATAAAAAAACCTAATTTCAAATTAACAATGTATTAATGTAGTGAAAAATTGTTGTCCCATAAAACGAGCTTAATATAACCCCTATATCACAAGGAACGCATTGTGGTCGGGTTATCTGGGATCTATTTAATTTACTCAGCGTGCTCTTCATTTTTCTGATGGGCATGAAATTTAATATAATTGAAAATAAAGTATAATCAGGTAGAACTACAAAGACCCGGCGGGCCGCAGGTTGAGTATAGCTGATTTAGATGCAAGTCAGAGAGAC
Organism: Antheraea pernyi; assembly: GCA_015888305.1. NCBI lineage: Eukaryota > Metazoa > Arthropoda > Insecta > Lepidoptera > Saturniidae > Antheraea > Antheraea pernyi. The sequence continues at coordinate 461,159 of MU158936.1, forward strand.
GTGGAAATTTCAAAGTCCGCGAATGCCTTGTTGTTAATGATCACATGATCATGCTCAAAAGATCGAATGGACATATACGAAGACTGTCACAAAGTATTATATGCCCTAGTCTCTTCGTACTAAATCTGGGACATTCTTGAAGCAAATGTTAAATGCTGTAAAATGTTGCATAGATGTGTTATCGTAGAGGCAGGTGTTATGGTCAATAATATTAAAACTATGAAGGTATTGCTTACTACAATACCCATGTTCAGTTAATATTTGTGTCATATGGAAGGAAACTCCGATAGATGTACGCAATTTTCTAATATCCTCCAATTTGGTTAGACGTGTATCTATTCTGTGGAGAGTTTACATATCAAGCCTGTCAAACCCTGTGATGCTCAGCGCAGATTTTGCGCTTGGCGAAATTCATTGGTAATAATGCGTACCTAGGAGCAGAATGTAGAACCGCAGCGTATTTTGCTATGGTGTCAGCTGCCTCGTTTCTAGTAAAGCCCGCGTGGGTTCTGATCCATGTGATTTGTACAATGTAAGGGGTGCGTGTATTAATGACTTTGTGTTTTGGAAACTAGAGGTGTGTATTGCTTCGATCACGCCAAAGCCCCTATGGCCGCTTGCGAATCAGAGTATATGGAGAGATGCACATGCGAATAATGGTAGAGTTAGCTCAAAGAAAAGGCTTTGTATATAGCAAAAAGTTCTGCCTGAAAGACTGAACATGACTTATGTAGGTTATATTATATTAGAAATCTGTTGAACCCCCATATAGGCGACATAAACTGTTCTAACAAAGGAATCTTCCGACTAAATAAAATACGTAGGTATTTAAAAAAAACAAATATTATGATGTAATGAATAAGTTAATTAGAAAAGAATATGTGGATATTTCAATACACTGGGAGTGAGAATAAGCTACTAAAAGATTTTGGTCTCGAAAGAACCACCATAAGATTTTTTTTTGAGGGAATATCTAAAGCGATCTTTTTTATGCCAAAGGGCGCAAACCGGCAGATGGCCCGGGCCATGTGATGTAAGTGCACACGGGTGGAGCTCCATAAATCTAAACTCTTTTTTTCAAACCCGAAGTACTATTTCTGGTACAATACCTGCACGGTAAATCCATAGAATCCTTATCAGGTTTACGTAAGATCTGTTAAGGAAATACCAACGTTCCATGTGTTGCAAGCGTCCATAGGTTGCAATGACCGCTTACCATCAAACTGCTCGCATTGTTAGCCCTCAGCGTAGTATAAAAAAGTTTGCATAGAGCGTGCTGCCAAGAAGTAAAAGTTTGACAGATTAGTATCCACCTCGAGGTAAACGAGGCGCCGGATGTCCACCAGCTCGTTGCGTTAACATATTGTAAAAATCGCTGGTCAGACTTAGATGAGATTAAATCTGCACTGAGATGAGTGATGGATGCCTGTCGTCAGTAGAAGATGGTTAGGAATTAAAAATTATGACGATTTGGTAGTGGTAGAATTATAAAACTTAAGATTACATTCATAGAGTATATTTATCAATTCAGGATAATAAACGAGTTTTTATTAGTTTTACAGCTGAGTTAATAAAATTATAACAAATAAAAGGAAATTTTAAATCTTTGATTTGGAGTGACTAAAATAATTACATTACTACAATTAAGTACACAATATCACAATTTCGGATAAAATACATTTAAATGCAGTATGAACCTTTTGTCTTTTTGTAATTTTTTAAGTAACTTATTTTAGGAATAATCTAAATCCTGTGTTTGTTAGTCTAACGCTGACTGACAGAGTCCCAGCGGACGTCATAATTACCACATTTAATGTGAATAATTTGGATATGTCCAAAACAATGTCGAGAGTATGTCAAGGGGTGAAGACCCCTAAAATAAATGCATCCACGCTACATATAGTTTCGTCAATGATACGAACGCTCAGACTGCTGAATCCGGCTCATCCCAGGGCCACGGCGGCCCCGAGTCCATCGCGTCCTGTCGCCACAGCGCGCGGCTCCCGTCCGCCGCGCCGTGCGCCAGGAGCCGCATGTTGTACGGCTCCACCATGTTCGATACCGAGGAGGTGCTGTCCGCGTGCTCCAGTCGCATCCGAGACACAGCTCGATCACCGACACGTTTACTCTCCGGGAGCAAGTCGAAGTCTGTTTCAACGCTACGCGGCGACTCCAGCTCAGTAACGTCAGAACGTGGAGACAGTTCAGCGCTTGCGGGCGCGGGGGTCGCTGTCGGTGTGGGAGGCGAAGGCATTCCCGTCGGTGTAGGAGGCGACCGCGGCGGCAGGTCCGGCTCACCGGGCGACACGAGCGGCGCCGATTCATCATCGCTAATCGTCTCCGAGCGCACCGGGCTTCTGTCGCGGGAACCACCTCCGCGCGATATTATTTTGTCCCGAAGCCTCGAGAGTCTTTCCGCGGAGCTCACCTTTCGAAGGATCTCAGCGGTTCGCCGCAGGCCGCGCAACTTTATATCGACGGGCTGCTCACAGATAACGGAAGAGTCTTCAACGGAGCGGGACCGCTCGGACAGGCAGGCGGGATCCTGGGCTTCGTCAGTCGATATGAGTAGAGAGGCGGGACGGGAACGCGGAGCGGGGGCGGTCTCGTCGGAGGGGGGCCGCGGGCGGTAGCGGGCCGCGACTCGCGGTCGCACGTTGAACGTGATCTGACTGTCGTCGGAATCTTCTTCATTCTCGACGCTGAAAGTGACGGCGGGCGCGTCACCGGGCGCGCGGCGCATGCGTATACTACCCTCGCTCTTCAGAATGGAGAGGTCGGGCGCGGCGCCGGGCGAGAGCGGCCGCGGATGCAGCTGCAACGTACTCTCTTCACCTGTAACAGAGAGATGGGTGTACGGGGCCGGTGGACACCTGGAAACTTGCGAGCAAGCTGTTGCCGCTAGTTCGATTCCGACCAAAATGATAGATAAAAATGAATAATATAGGGGGTTGAAATCAAACGCTCATACGACATTATGTACGTTTATTACTCCGGAATGAAATATGAATAGCTGGGCTCAGGTTGACTGTGGTCTTGGACATTGTTCCCTGCCGAGCCACAGTGTTCTTTTACAAATGTCTATAACTTTGTTCCACAAAATTAAAATAAGAAAATGCGCACTAAAAGTTAATATAAACAAATCATCTTCTGTTTTCTATCGAGTTCATGACATCAAAGAAGATTTAAACTTCACATAATAATTATAACTATATTAGTTAGTTCTTTCAATAATGTACAAGGTATAAAAATGTATAATAAAAAGGTCCTAAGAGTGAAAATGATAAAATATCTAACTAGTTAATACGTAGACGACAACAGCTAGAAGTCGCATTTCAATGGCACATATTCCTAAAACATTATTGTACTAAAGCTAAAAACTATCATAAATTGTAACAACCGATATGTATAATTGGAATGCTAACTTAATCATTTAAGAGTTCACAACGTGATTTATTTTACTTTACAACAACCTCCTAGATAACTAGAAGTACATAATTATTAATAATACAATATACATTTATATTCCTGAAGTTTAGGAATCTATATATTAATGTATACCTCGTTATACATAGGTACAATAATTTAAATTGTATAACAAAGTTTTAATATAAATTACATTTTAATAGTATTCCAATTAATGGACAATTATATTAAAAATCACTCTGTATATTGAAAAATTAGATACACATATTTAATAAGTAAATATTAAAGATAAAAAACATCTAAATATAGTCTAAATCGTTAAAGCTGGTCTCCGAGAAACCAACTACATATTTAGTATTTTTGTTCAATTAATAGTATTCGATTTTTTATTAAACTATGTATCAATTTAAAATGCTAATTAATATTTCATACAATTAATACTTTAAAATAATTTTAACACAATATCTGGAATTCTATGCTATCACTGGTAAATGTTTTTCATACTATTATTTAAGTAACTCCCAAGTCACATTTAAGTACATATAAATGATATTTTTAACACAATATACGTTCGAATAATAGATCATATCGAGATTTAACGTTTAAATTAATCTATTTACTTATAAAATATAGTAAAATATACACATCCAGTGTGTGGAACCATGTTAATTAGCGTTTAAAATATATGGAATAATTAACACCTTTCCTGTGCTACCAAACCAGTGTTTGAGATCGAAATAATTGGCACATCGAGTATCACAAAATGTAAATTATATTATAGTAAACCATATCAAAAAAATGTTTAGCAAATAAATATAGTTATAGTGCTTCTTCGACAGCGAGTCAGAACCATACAATACACAGTAATCAGTTTGAGACACTATATGATTATGGAATCACTGTGAACAAACTCTATAATGCATATATTCTACATAATAATAATAAGCATATTAATTTCTTAAGTATTCAAGCAACATGTAGGGGCCGCCATGTTTTGCTTAATTTTTAAGATAGAATCATCCAACCATTAAATGATCTAAGTTCAACAAAAAAGAAAAAAAACGAGGTCAGTTGAGCAAAATATAACGCGCTTGAATGAAAAATAGATTTTCTATTTGCAGGTGTGAAATGAAGTGTGACTATTGCTTGCCAAGACACGTCTGCCCGAACATGTTTATGAGTTTAAAATTAGACGAGTTGTAGGGATGAGCGATATTATAAGAACGTAGATGTTAGAAAACATCAATTATTAAAGGTAAATGTTTAAAAAAAATGTATAAATATATTTGTTGTAAACGAGTACAAAATAAAAAATATATATCATAGTAAATAAGAACTATGTAAATTTAAAAAATTACGTTGATATGTTAACATTTAAAAAGTTATATGACAGATTTTCTTCTTAAATTATTCTTCCTTAAAGTTTTCATTCAAATTTTTCTCACAATCTAATGTGGAAGCATCTTTAATGTATTTTTCAACACCGTCGACGCTTTAGAAGGTTCTACTCTTAATGTCAAAATATCGATATATAATCGATAACATTAAAGAATATCGATCATCCGTATCGAGTTGCATCTACTACATATATAGATCATCGGTGACGTCGAGGACGACGTAATCGCGGCGACCGCCGGCCTCTTCTTCCAGGAGCGAAGGATCGGTTCGGGGAGGGGGTTCGTTCTGGTGAGTGGGACTGGAAGTGGGAGTGGGAGTGAGCGGATCGAGGGGGTACTCGCGGATAGTGCGGAGGGATGCCTCACCTGGGTGAGACGCGGGCTCGGACTGGAGCACGTCCTCCAACGCCTCCTCGTTTAATGTTTGTAAAGCGCCGCAGATCATCTGCTCCTCGAGTGTCACCTAGGAACAAAAACTCCGTATAAGATTCAAGATCTCTATTAACTAAAATTTGCCACATTTTTGTCTGGACTGACTACGCCATTGGCCTAGCAAGGTCTTAACAGCTTCACCGGACTACTAATGCGAGCGCTTAAGGCACTCGACAGATTTTATTTTTAGAACATGTTATCTCTCCTCTTCTATTATATAAATAAAATGATAGAAGTCTATCGATGTGCGTTTATCACTCATAAACTAATGGATACATTTCGATTTTTTTTAGTTTTACTTCTTAAAAGGAAAATACCAGGATTCATTTAGTGTTTCATTATTCAAGTTTTAAAAAACTACCATCTTTATAATAGTAAAAAGGTACTAAGCCTAGATGGCGACTGGTTATCAAAGTCCAAATGTCGGACCACACACATATATATAGGTGTTGAGTGACAGACCTTCAAACCTTCATGCCATCAATACTAATTGTATATAACGTTACGACAAATACTGATTTGTCATGGATAAACTTAACACTATTATATACATTTACAAATAAAAGTATGCATCCCTATAAAACAAATGAAAATGCGAATTAATTGATTTCGACGAGTTTCATATTTTGTTATTTAGAAGACTCCGGATGAAAAGATATTCCGTGTTATTATAATAAAGTGAAATACGTATTGCTTTTACGTATTACTTGCTTTAAAAAAGTTTGGGTACTTTCGTATTAAATGCATCGCGCTCGCCAACCGCTGCCGCGGCAAGCTCGCGTTATCCTTTTTCACAAGTCTAACCTAACCTAAACAAACAGAGTTAAAAGAGCGAAATGTCGAACGTTCGGCGAGCGCGGTGCATTCAATACGAAAGTACCCAAAGAATTAAAAAATATAAAACTGAGTTGGAAAAGAAAAAAATGCATAACAGAGTCTCTGATCACCATGTCAGAGGTAAAGAGATTTGCGTGTAACGAAAACACACGCAAAAAAAAATACGAAAGTACACAAACTTTTATAAAGCAAATATTCAATACGTATTTAACTTTTTTGTAATAATACGGTTTAATTTCCTATTTAATAGTTAAATACGATCCTGATCTTATGATCGTGTTCACAAAAACAAAAGAATGCCATGGTGCCTTGCAAAATTTATAGATATTATTACCGTTCAAATGCGATAACTTAACACAATACTACTCCTACACATATTCAAAAACTTTGTTTTCACTATCGCATGCGGTTACACTACACTTATTTGTCGTTGTTGACTACACTTATAATCTCCTAATTCAAAGGTGAGGGAACCTTTTTAACATTAAAGGCCACATTTAAATTAAATATTAGTAAAGGGGAACAAATTTTTTCTTATATATTACTCTGTTGGTAATTGTAAAATATTTATATACAACTTTAAATAAAAATAACAACAAAATAAACATTTTTATCCAAATATTCATTTTACTGCAATTTGGCGCTACTTTATATTTCATTGTCTTCTTCTTCTTCTTCTTACCCTTATCCCACATAAGTAGGGTCGGTATAACATGTTTGTCATGTTGTGGTATATGATTTGGCTTAATTTTTACGATCGGCCGCCTGCCTGACATCAACCCTCCTTGGGATTATTTTGTTGTACCACTGTATGTATGATTAGGAATGGTTACGAAGTCTTATGGTCTCTTTTAACCTTAAAATTTTTCGTTCCGGTTAAAAACGGAAGTTCTTCCAGATTATGGTTTGCATGCTATATTGCCATTTTTTTTCAGGATTCGTGGTTTCAGATTCTTCAGGGTAATAATATAATATTAGATATAATAAACCATTATAAAAACACAAAATATGAAAACTATAATTGAAAAATAGATGCAAATAAAATGACATGTCAGTGTCAAAAAAAAAAAAAAATAGGTATATATATTTCGTTTTACTTTAAAAGCAAATATTTAGAATGTTTTATTTTATCGTGTTATTCAAATGTCCAAATCGATCTGAATGTGTTCGTTATTCCAACCATCGTAATACGCATAAGTATAAATTTGTAAAATAATTGACACTACGATATATAAATAAATAGTATGATGTAATTGATACTCGATAATATGAGGTCGCAGATAACATCTGGAGCCCTATAGTCACATTTACGTTTGAGAATCTGTGAGAAAAATGCAAACAAAGAGGACTAAGTGCAAAAAAAAGGGAGAATCACACGAATAATAATCACCTGATATTCCGCGTAAGGCTGTAAAAACAATGTACGGAAATTACCCACGGAAAACACAATTTTCACATTTTCTTGTACAGCTATCTATATAGGTGTGTAGTTATTATCAAATTATATTATCTAATAACAAAGGCGATAAAGATTATATAATGTAAACAAATGTTATTTTGTATACGTAATTAAACACTTGATTTCTTACTATTCAAATTTGGACATTGGGTGATTATATACATTATTTACATTTCGATAATATTCAACAGTTGGAGGAGGAGGATCTTAGGTGGAGTTGTAAATTTTTCCTAAATTACGTAATTTTGTTTTTTGGACCTTATTGCCTTTGTTATTAGAGCGCTCCTATTTGTAAGTTTTAGTATCTTTAAGAAATAAAAAAGTATCAAGAATGTTTTTAATCTTTGCTCTGGGAATGTACTTAAATGGTTCGTCGGATTCAAATAATGGGAATACAAGTCTGTAGAACTGTACAGGGGAATCTCCCGACAAACATTTGAACCATTTTCATCTCCTTTACATCTATTTAATTTCACAATAAAGTACATAATAAAAAATGTTTTTCATTGTAATCTTTCTGACACTTCTCGACTTTTGTGTAATAAACATTTTTTTATTACCTGTTTCTCCATGTTGGACGGTCTAGAGCGTTGATGTTCCACTGGAGGGCGCACTTTTGTTCCATCAGTTTCAATATCTATCGGTTTTTCTGCCACTAGAGAAAGGAACAATAAAAAATACATTCATTATAGTATAATTAAAAATTATTAGTTTTAATTAAAGACTGCCTAAAACAATACCTGTCACAGTTGGTGTATGCGACGGCAAGTTCGCTTCAAGATCACGTAAATTCACAATGAGCAGTTTAAATAGTTCCCAATCACCAAACGGCAAATCTAATATCTGTAAAGAATTAATATTTAATCATTCACATTTATTTTATGGTATAGTTTTCGATAGCTGGATATTTATATATATCTAACAAAATATTCATATCATATTGCGAGCTAATTGCACCCACGTTTTGGGTGTTTTTTTCTTTTCTTTTTGGACTATCGGAACTAAACTGCACAGATTTTCAATACAGGTATATTGGTGGTTTTTTTGCAAGCTTTATGAAATTATTGCAGTTTCTGGTAGCTTTGTTTGTGTTTACGATTGTGATGGTTGATTATTCAGAGGAAAACCTCAAAGGTTGTGGAAGGAGTGACTAAATTCCCTTCAAATAACCATTTAGATCAGTGTTTCCCAAAAAAATTTCTGTTGTGAGCCTATTATTTTTTTATATTTTTACCTCTTTAAACAAGGTGGTGTATAAATAGGTGAGGAAATTAAAAAATATAATTAAATTTAATTCTTATTTAAATAAATAATTTAATTGTGTAGTTACAATTAACACAAATTATAAGTCTTTAAAATTTGATCATTTTTAGAATGAAAATTATAATATTACAATCGCCTAAAATGGAACGTGTGACTTCAATTACAACAACGGTGTACAAAATCTGAAATTTAAAAAAAATATCTAAAAATCTTATGATTGAGTGAGTAAAATTGGAATTGGTCCATTTTGAAATGTGACAACTCAATTATAAATTTGGAATTATATAGTATAGGTCGGGGGCTCATCTTCCCATTGCACAGGTCCGGCGGACGGAGGAGACGGTCGGTGTGTACACGGCTGTCTCCTAACAAGACGGGGTCCGGCGGCGGCGGTTTTAGCCCGTTTTAGTCCGTAAGAGTCGGTCATAAGCCACCCTCTCCCCCGAGGGTGGCGTATCCATAAGGGATTTCGCCACGTAAAAAAATTTTTTCGAGGAAACGTCTTAGAATATGAGTGTTAGTAGTTAGGGAGGTATGTATAGGTACCGGCTGCAGGTCCTGCAGGCGGCAGACGGCGAGCGCGAGCCCGCAGACGCGGTGCCGCTGCAGCGCTCCCGCACACCCCGCGCCGCCGCCACACGGCATCGCGTCCCGCACCACCGCACACACGCGCTCCACGCTCAGCGTCGACAGGCGGATCCCACTCGGGTCGCTCTACACCACACACGCGACAATCAGAACAACATTCATATTTGGAGTTTTTGAAACCATGTAGTGGTCTTTATATTTTATCCATAATCTTGTATTGTTTGCCTTTATATTGTGTAATGTTGGTGGTGCTTTATGTAATATAGTTTGGTTATTGTGCACAAGTGACGTGGATCGGATATAATACCATGGAGCATGGATTTCTGAGTTGCCACAAAAACTCTCAAGAAAGTTCTAACAAGATGGCCAACATTACTTACTCGACAATGGTAATAATAATTTAGAAGATTGGTTGCCAAAAATTAAACTCAAGAATAGAAAAAATAACTGACTGATAACCGCGACTATACATAGGACAAAATATAAGCACCACACCACTTGCCCCATTTTCCAAATGCAAGAAGAATTACGTCGATAAATTCGTAATGCTTATGAATGTCGTAGTTTCTTTAAACTTTAGAAATGGTTAAGCTATTGTGAAAGATAAATCAGAATATCTCTTTTTAATATAGAAGCTGAAAGTTTAGATAGTAGCAATAATTATGGAGGATACTTAAAGCACAGTGTCAATGATTGTCGTGTGATTTCACTTTCACTTGAAAGTGAACGTGGGAACGGCAGGAACAAACCAAAAGGATTTATTGTTTGTTTTATTATCGAAAGTTATTAACTCCGGGTCGCGCCTTGTAGCTTTCGGCACCGGTCGTTGCACCTAGGTTTATTACAATGTGTTTATACTTTTGAAAATCTTAGAACAAATTTTAAATAAGATTCTCTTTGTTGTTTATTAGTATTTGTTTTGATATTGTTATTTTATATGTTAAATCACTTTAACCCATGAACTACTAAGCGACTAACCTAACACCTGGTATAGTTATTACAGCATTAGGAAATTGCGATTTTAATGTGTATTGCGCACTGAGCGAAGTGTGAAGTAGGGTAAGCGATTTGATGCGCATACGCAGGATAGGGGAAGAAAATAGATAACATTATTTACAAATAAATTTTGTTAGCAAAGTATATCTATTTTTGCTTTTAATTTTTTCGATATAGTTTTTCTGTAATATATTGTTCTAGTATTTATATTGAGTGGTGAGGAATACTCACGAGGCCTGGGAAAGCAGTCTTCAGCATGTGCAGTGGGTCTGAGGCGGCGGCGGGTGGTGCCGCGGGCAGTTGGTAGTGCGCGTGCGGCAGGAACTCGCCGGGCGCGTTCGCCCACCCCAACCACATGGGGTTCAGTGCAGCTGGGTTTGCAGGCTGGCTTGGTGGTGAACACCGCTAATTGTTAAAATAAACGATTACTGATACGACGAAAATAAAAAAATAAACAATTGCCGAATGAGAATGTAAGAGTTTTTACTACAGAATTACTGTACCTATTTAACAATTAATTTTCTTTTTATTGTGTGTACAACTGTCGTCAGGACAAGGTTTATATAAAAGAAAATGTTTAAATTATCGTACGGAAAAGTAAAACAATATGAAATAAAAAAAAACTCTATATAAAAAAAAACGATAGAGACACATGACAGGGAGATGTTAAATACTATTGACACATTTCAGAGATTGACGTTCAATTATGAAATTCGCATTTTATTTCACTTCATGATCATACTTTGTAGAGAATATTTGGTCTAATTTTTTTCATTAGTACACCCGAGCGAATTCGGAGCATACAGTTAGTGTAAAATAAAAAATATCTTTATATCAACCACCACTATCTTGGTTACGATGATTTCTGTACAAATACATAGCTCATATAAGCTTACAAATGAAAATAACCAAAGTAAACAAACTATGTATAGATATACAGGCTGAAAGTTTCCACAGTAGCAATATTTATGGAGGATAGACTGCACTCGATTCTCGTCCTAAATCAATGAAAAAAATAGGTGCTTAATTTTTGTCCTAATTATCTAGAAAAATACAAAAATTATACGTAATCCTTTACGCGTCTATGTTAAAGCTCAGTGTCAATGACCGCCGGGTGACTTCTCTATCACTTGAAAGTGAACGCGGGAACGGTATGAACAAATCAGAATGGTTTATGATCCGTTTTATTATGGAAAGTTTTTTTTCTCGAACTGACTACGCTATTGACCGGACAAGGTCTTAACAGCTTCACCGGACTACTAAGGCAAGCGCTTAAGGCACTCAGCCCATTTTAATTGTCAACTAGCTCAGGGTGTACGGCACACCTCGGTTGGGGCTGTTACCTGATACATGCAATTCGTGATCTATATGTTATGGAAAGTTATCAACTCTGGGTCGCCCCTTACAACTTTCGGTACCGGTCATTGCAGCTAGGCTTATTACGATTGCGTTTATACTTTTGAAAGTCTTAGAACAGACTTTAACTTAGGTTCTCTTTATTCTTTATTAATATTTGTTTTGATATAATTATTTCATATGTTAAATGTGACCATTAAGTGTTATATCCTAGAATACTATGAGCGTTTAACCTTTCACCTGGTATAACTACACTCTAGAAAGCATTCTATAAAATTAGAAAGTTACATTTCAGCTTTGTCCAGTCATGTTTTCCAATAACGAGAGTAAATAATTTTCCAAAATTTGTGTCTTTTTGTCAATGTTACCTACAGTATACGAGAACACTCTATAAAAATTATTAGGGAAATATATCGAGTTTTCAAGAATTTTCATTTCACTACAAAATCAGCATCACATCGAATGTTTGTATAGTAAAGTAATAAAATTGTTTGTAATAAACTAACGTTCTTTCTGTAGAAAAGTTTAGAATTGGGATGGCGAGATGGTGCTCCGGCCCACAGCATAGCGCCGGCCGCTCCACCGCTACCCACGTCCTCTTCCACACCAGATTGCAATTGTTCTTCTATAACACAAATCCAAAAGATGTTCAAACAACATTGATTGGTCAAGTATAAACGAGAATAATTTAGTAATGAATGTCAACCAGTTCGACTTAATTGGATATACAATGAATTTTGCAACTCTTTGGACGCGATTAGAGTAAATAATCCACAGGTATATTCCAGTAAAATGTTTTGCAAAGCCACGTTTTTGCTGTAAAAAGAACGGAAAGTAGGTACTTGGCCGCAGACAGAAAAGAATAAATATATGCTATAACTTAAGAGAAAGTAGCGTGAAATTAAACAATAATTTCATTGGAACACGAAAAGGTGCCTGCACTGTGATTGGTTGTGAGCAGTGGAAACCAAAAGAGAGTCGCTGTGACCTAGGTTTAATACCATGTGCATGTTGGTAATGAACCTGTCAAATTCAGACATCCTACCACTTAGCTTGAATATTGAACATTAGACCGTCTGACTCAAAACATGCCGAAGTGTACCACTAAGCGGGTATTGATCTAATGTATATAGTGGTCGCAATATAATCACATATAATGCTACTACCATACCTGCATGTATCGCCACACATATTCGTCTATGATCGCAATACCTTTATGTGTGGGAAAACATTATTCTGACGCGGTGTGAACTATCAAACTGTGTGAGAATACACGCAACACGATCACTAAGCCGCTGGTTTTACATACACTAACAACTTGGAAAAGCGAATTATGAATTATTTGTGAATTGATAAAGGTCTGTTTATTCTGCGCCTTTATCGAAATTAATTTAGAGGTTAGTTTTTAGCGCGACAAGTAGCTGAAGCTTGGTCACGTCGCGCAGGTATGGACAATGATATTATATCTAAAAACTTGTAGATACGTCATAAGTGCTTCGACAGAGCCTTGTTAAAACTTGGCTAACTAGCAAACGTTATCTAGCCCCATCAATCCGCCCGTATCTAAGCAACATGTAACTATTTCTTTTTCACCACCGATATTGAGAATATGCCATCTTACTTCCACATTTTATTCAAGATAGTGTAGCGTTACAATATCACTTTACGTATGTGTGCATTATCGTGCCATTTATTTTGTCAAAATCTAGACATTTTTACTTATAATTTCATTGGGTATGGAACTATGTCATGTCCTGCCATCCGACAATTAAAAACGAGTAAAGTATTAAAGAGGACAGGATGTAAATAAAACTTAAACAATACATATTTGTAATTATTACTATGAGAGAGTATAATAATTTGTTAAATCAATTATAATTAGTTATTTCATCCATTAACTAGCAAATAGGCAATAAGGATGGAATGTAAATTCTATTGAATGTTTAATATTACCTTTTATGACTTTCTTGATGTAAGGATCCAAGTTGATAGTAAAGGGTAGAAATATCTTAAGGTCAGCGGCGGTGAGCGTGGCTCTGTGGAAGCTGAGGAACACTTCTAGTTTCCGCTCGTCTCTGTCCAGCTCCATGAGGGTGCTGGCCTCCCGGATGCCACTCATCACTGGCTTTACTCTGAATTGTACATCAATTACTATTAGCATCGTATATCAGATTTTATACCTAATTATGTATTGACGATTTCTATTTCAAGTAAAAATATTTGGACAAACAAAAATGTACTTAAGAATATTTTTTTCACTTCTATTTTTAATATACTTAAAAAAAAGGAGATTCTCAATTTGTGCTCTTAAGTTTGTTTATTAATTTTCTTATCGGAAAGAGGATACTTTCAAGTGAGTCCGATTTAATTTAGAATTGGACCTTGGATTTCGTCAATACACCAGGGAACTCCATAAAATCGAATAAAAAATATAGTGATTGACATATTGTTAGGTTAAGACTACGTACCTACTTAACTATGGTTCTGGTAAATTTATAGAGTAGGTAAATTTTTTGAAGTATATTTCATTTTTTGTTCAATTTTCTTTTTTGAAGTGAAAATTCTTTAGAATCGTTGTGATTTCAAACCCGATGCAACGGAAAAAACGACAGGTAAGAGACACAAATACAAAAATTTGTGAGCCAGAGCGAGAGAGCAAATGTCGGTGTGTATGTATATTGCACACTGTTTAATACTTGCTTCATGTATTTGAGCATTTAACGTGTGTTAGTATATGCGAAAAGTACGTGAGCTAATACCACTGTACAGTGTATGCGGCTGCGTATTACAGCTTTTTAGTAAGAAGTCAGCGTGGTGTGTTATTATTTAACAGTGTTAGTGACTATTTTTATTGCTAAATAATAAATTCATTTTTAAACAAATAAACTTTGTAATTATCCTACCCTTGTTATATATATTCATCTCATTCTTTTGTCGATTTACTGAAGTTTCACTTCCATCGTGTGTGAATCGCACACACACCTTTTTTTTCTTACACTAACAGTATTATCCTAATATATTATATGAACACTTATATGTATATAAATTCGAATTTACAATTTATTTTAGTAGTATGTATTGAGAATTACTTTTCGTAGATGTGTTTCAGCGATGTGGTATCGTCGATATGGTCCTCGTAGGTCTCATGGTGGTATATTATCCAGGAGGTGCGGAACGGCCATTGCTCCGTCAGGTTGACCCACGACGCCAACTGGTACCAGTTAAACTCTATTTGGAATGCTTTTAATAGGCGGCCTGTTAATAATGAAGAAAGAAAATATATAAGGCTTAATTCTAAAGATTCAGCTGATAAAAAAAAATTACTTTATTTTTTTATCAGATACTTTAACATCTATATTATTAATATTATATACGCGTAAAGTCTGTGAGTTTGTATGTACGAGGTAATCTCCGAAACTACTGATTCGATTCTGAATATATTATAATTAACGCATACGTAGTCGCGAAGGGTTACTAGTGTTATATGTATAAAAAAAATTAAATTGTAGATTTTTATACGAATATATAAAGAGCTAAAGGTTATGAATTTTGATGACGTTTAATAAATGAAAATTCATAAAATATTTTTACAATTGCGTATTGGGTAAATGTAACTCGTGAGTAAGTAAAAATGTCCTAATTAATAATATATGATACGATACAAAGCGTAGTACAACGATACCTATATAAATAAAATTATTATTTATTCATATTTACGATTATTTATTTATATGAATTTAATTTTCGGCTTAAGACACTTGATATTTATCTAAAATAATCATTACCACGATAGCTTCGTCTATACGTTTAATATAAAGTTAGTAAAGTATTAAGTAACTAATTTTTTTATAAGTACTATACATCTGCAATGTGTGTTTTCTTGCCGTGAAAGAAGTGGTGGCAAGCGGTGTGATTGTTATGTTTTTCCTCTGTACATAACCCATCTCCCCTACCCTCCCTCCTTCCCCACTCCCGCTTCCCCAAACACATGGTGACAACGCACTTGCGACTCTTTTGGTGTTGCAAGTCTCTATGGACGGTGGTGATCACTTAACATCAGGTGACCCACCTGTTCGGTTGCACGTATGATATTAAAAAAACCACATTATTGATATAATAATATGGAGTCTAACGGTGTCACTGAGCTCAAGCTGACGTGTGCCGCGCATCAATGAGTTGGTTGATAAACAATTACTAAAAATCGGGCGAGTGCCTTAAGCGTTCGCCTTAGTAGTCCGGTGAAGCTGTTAAGACCTGTAAATCCAGTAGCGTCGAAAACGAAAGCGTCACTGACCTGTGACGTAGAGGACGTTCATGAGGCGTCGCATACTACGCGGGTTCACGTCGCTGAAGTAGTCGTCGGTGAGTAGAACCCGGCCGAGGTCGGCGGCCCCCGCGCCTCCCCCCGCGACCGCCCCGGCCCCCGCGCCGCCCGAGTGCTGCGACCGACTCGGAGGGACGCAGGCGGCGCGCTCTCGCCGCGGCCGCGCTGCCCCCGGGCATGCTCTCCTTGCCGCCGCTCTGCCCCTTTATACGCTCCTGACTCGACATTACCTCCGATGTCGAAGACAAACGCCTCGCCGATACCTTCGCAGAACAATATAACATATATATATATATTGAACCTACAACAACAACATTATAATATTAAACTTTGTAGCTACAGTAACACGTATCACCCTACATTAAAAAAAACAAAGTCCTCTGCCACGTATGTCTGTATGTTTGTCTGTTCGTGATAAATTCCAAAATTACTCAACGAATTTTCATGCGGTTTTCTTTTTTCTTTTTTTTTATTGTAGCACGGCAAAGTGACTGCACTGTGCCTGATGGTAAGCACAGTACAATCCAAAAACAACGGCGACCACCGAGAGATACCTCCTCCGGCGGTCGTCGCTGTCATGCCGGCCTGCGTAAATGTCTCTTCACGTTACGCTTGAAGGACCCCATGTTATAGGAACGAGGGAACAAACTGGCCGGGAGATTGTTCCACAGCTTCACGGTATGGCAAAAATAAGATGTAGCGAGCTTTTTAGTTCGTGCCCAGATAGGAGTTACCGTAAAACTGTGGTTTCGAAGACCAGCGCGCGTGGTTCGGTTGTGAAATAGGAAAGAAAAGGATTAATTTGAATAACTCTTCAGAACACTCGCCATGATACAGACGGTAGAACAGGCTCAGTGAGGCAATGTCTCTGCGCAACTGAAGCGGCTCTATGAACTCTGTAATGTTTGCATCATCAACAATGCGGACAGCTCTTCCCTGCTATTCTTCCCTATCTAGGGCATCCAGTAGGTATTTAGCGGAGCCATCCCAGAGGTGCGAACAGTATTCCACGCAAGGCCGAACTTGTGCCTTATAAAGGAGATATAGCAGATCAGGCGTGAAAAACCTAAACCTACCTTTTCACTAGTAAATAAAGTTATTCACGAGGAAGTTTGTCAAGATATTTTTAAACTATCAAGATGGGATAACATCCGCCGGGTGCGCTAGTTATATATATAGTTGTCCCAAAAATGAACAAAAACAAAACAAATGGTACTCTATAAATCTTCATTTTAAATCATACAATAGAATGGACTTCTAGAAGAAACACGTAAAGAGAAGGCCCATATATGTACCTTTTTTTTCTGCTCTAGACGTCAACAAGAAAAAGTTAACCGTTCCATTTACTGTCTCTCACCTCTCATAATCCCAAGAAAATTACATTCCCTATAACATTGAAAACTGTATTACCACTTAACAATTACACATGTATAATTTTCTAAAAACAAAGTATTCGTTCACTTACCGATCTTTGAAGGGAAGTGGAGAAGTCTTCAGCGGCCACGGCTTGCATCCGCTTCGTAGCCGTCTGCTGCGCGACCTTCACTCTGCGCAGCGCCGAGTTTTGTAGGTAAAACGGCAACTGAACCATATTACGCAGGTAGTCCCAACCACCGATGTTACTCTCAGAGAATGAACGACGGCTGTTTACCTCGACGGCCTTGTGTCAATCACAAATTAAACTATTTAAAACAACCATGATTTACATCTAAAATTAAGTTTCTATATCATACTAAAATAATTGCGTTTCATTATGTTAGTAAAGTAATATATGAAAGACAAATAATAAGTTCCAACTACTTCACAAATATCATAAAAAACGTTATTTAAAAGTTATTTCAAGGGTGAGTACTTTTACATTTTCTTAAATTTGCTAACAAAGATCAAAAGAAGAAATGAAATAATATCACCTTTTTATAAACTTACTTCACTTTAATTACACTAAAAAATTAACTTTGGTTCCACAATCATTTATTTTTTTGAGTGGTCGGTTATGGTTGACAGTAGTCAAAACCGTTAGAATTTTCTACCATTTTTTTTAAACAAATAAAATATACTATTTAGTATATTTACAGGCACCTGTGTATGTATTCGAATTACATGCAACAGTTCTTAATGCGATATTCATATTGTTTATAAGGATATATCATGCAAACAATAATACTCAATGAAATAATAAACGGTACACAATAACACAACAGCGAATGGCATAAACGCTAACGGGAGAACACCAAGCAATCCAGTTATGCTCGACTAACCTCCTTCCAAGCAACCTGCGTGAAATATGTTCAATCTAATATGAATCGAGCCTTTACAAACTGACATCCAAATACAAATGAAAATATAGAAAGTAAATCTTTTTCAAAGAAAAGTTAGGACAAATTAAAATAATGTAGCAATTTCGCTATATCTTCTAACCCCTTTATAATTATGTATATTAACCCCTCGACTGTTTTTTAAAACCCAGAAATGAAAATGGCGGATCATGTTTTTATTTTTTATTTTACAACAATACTACTTGCTTATATCGGCACGAAATTTGTCTATGCTGGCAATAAATACATTTATTTCTATAACTATGTAATACATTATGTACAGTTTTTATTTAAAATTGCCAATGTTTTATCGTCGTTATATCGTGTATAGCTAATTATCATTTTTTTTAACTTTTCTTTATGTAATCTATATTCCAATATTGTATAATTTTGGTTTGCAACATCCGATATATATCAGACTTAGATTTAAAACTGTAAGATATGAATATTTACTTGCATAATATTTATTCTATCCAACACAAAAGGAAAATATAAACAGATAAATTGTATATTTCATAGTTTAGTAAAAAAAAGATCTTACAAATTGAAAAAATAATTTCATATATCCATATACATATTACATTGTACATACAAATTATAATTTTACATTACATCATTTTTATTGTTAAAATTTTGTAATAAATCTGATATATTTTTTTAAATTATTCTTCCAACAGCCTGTTGACCTGTACCAAGATCTACATTCGTTTTTATGGAGCTTAAGCCTTTATGGTTTTGGACAGTCCAGGGGTTAATTCACAAATCTTTTGTTATTTAAAGTTTGAAGTTTATAGCAAAACGGTGTATGTATTATATATTATTTTGAAATTTTTGTGTGTCAATAATAATATTGTTGTATGTGAGCTTTTCCAAGATTCCACTCACCTTGCTGATAATGTGTGGATCTATAGCAAGCAGTAGAATGAAGGGGCTTTTGGCGTCGGAACAGAGAGCGTGGACGGCGTTGAGGAGTGCGAGGACCTTCTCCTGCTCGCAGCTGTCGAGTGCGTCCACCACCACGACGAGTCGGGTCTGCTGGCCCGTGAACGCGTCCAAGCAGGACAGCTACACCAAGCGAATGTAACGCGTAAATTATAACCAAATAGACACAGAGCCGGATGTAATGAATTACGCAGAATCTATGTTTTTTTTTATTACTCTAACTACTATTTCGTGGAGAGACAAGTTGCTTTTAAGTAGAAATACCAGAATTAATGCATATCAAGTGTCTATCGACAGATTTTCAACTTCAGGTAAGGGTGATATTTTTGAAATTGTTCTGCGTAGTTTAATTATAGTATATTTCAATTAATATACATAAGCGGAGGTAGTATATAACTACAAGCGTGAATTTAAAACGATCTTGAGAAAATTTTAATAATGTCGTCCAAAACAACTTTACCTAACAGGAACATGACGGTTGGAGGTTACCAACTATAGACACTAATCTTCACATTGTTAAATTATAAACAGTGTTTAAGTGTGATAATTATAAATTGGGAATAGTATATTACGATACAATTAAATAGCACACACTACGAGATCACGAGGAAGATTATAATGAAAATATACGAGAAAAAAAAACACAAAATGAGTCCTCAGATAAATAGAAAATAATTGAATTCAAAATATATTGTCCTAATTAATACTATACACAGGTATAGTGATTGTCAGTACATTTCTAATAAATCAAGTTACCCTAGCCCATTGTTTTTTCAACTTCAGAAGCAACCAAAAAAGACCTATTCGAAGAACGTAAATATAAATAGTATTGAAAGCATACCATAAAAAAATATTAAACATTTACAACTAAGAACGTAGTATGAACAATGAGAAGATAGATGGCGTTCGAAACTAATCTGAGGGATATGTATTAAAACGATAAAAGTAATCAATTCTTTATGCTTGTCAGTGATGATGGCATGTGTGTAAATACACGTAATAAGGTGTTATGCACGTACCATATGCGTAAGCGCGTGCACCTCGGGACGGAGCGCGATGGTGGGCGCGTCGGTGCGTGCGGCACGAGCGAGTCGCACACGCGGACTGAGTAGGAGCGCGGCGGCGACGCGGCCCCACGTGTATAGGTTCGCGAGGAGCGCGGCGCCGGACACGCAGCACGCTCCTATCATCAGCCCCTGTTGGATTTCACGCCGCCTGATCGACGACGAGCCCAGCTCACTCACTGAGCCGTCGTGCCACAGTATAAGCATAAGAGACAGTACGGAAACTACCTACGAACGCTCGTACCGGCACAGAAACACGCGCATCGACGACACCCATAAGCGGTCGTCGCGGTGCTCTCCACAGAGTTACCTTTTAAAACCACTCGTCGATGCGCATGATTGTGCGACTGTGCCGTTTGCGAGCGTTTGTAGGTAGTTTCCGTACTGTCTCTTATATTTATACTGTGGTCGTGCGTTCCGTAACGGTCGCTATATTATTCACATCGATACGGTCCAACAGCCCCAAACATAAACAATATGATTTTTTGAAGTAAAACATCTTTACGCACGCTTAACTTGGGGAGTAAGCTGGTGAATGCGTCACGAGAGCGTTACGAAAACGTGTGATCGAGCGAGGCGAACGGAAGTTGAGTAGGAGATATATCGTTAGTGAAGATAAATTTAAATATTTGTAAAAAATAACACATGTATATTTTTTACATACATATAGAGCTAAAGAAGTTTTACTTAAGTCCTGAGGTCTAAATTACATTGTTTTTTTCTTAATTTAAAAGATTTTTTTCCCACACTAAGGGAGAAAAAATATACCTCTGCTGTCACAATATCTAGCACATTCTTTAAAACATCACAAAACATATTCATAATTCATCTTCAAAGTTATTCAAAGCCTTATATTCTGTGACTTAGTTTATAATATGTTAAAGCCGATATTATTAGACTTTTTCTGAACATCATAATAGTACTTGTTTAGGCTCAATAAACAAATGACAATTTTATAAATTTTCTATCTTTTTCCATACTGAGCATGCAGAACAGATAACATCGATGGGAGCATCTGGATAATAAATTTATATTAGTCTTAAATTCAGTGAAAATAAACATAGCCAAATGAATTAAGATTTTAATTGTTTAGGAATCCAGAGTAAAACAACAATGCTCGTGTAATAGATTTTCATATACACTTAATGTAAAATAAGAATATACTTACTGCGGGTCTGCATCAATTTCTGTCAAGTACATTATAAGTACACACAACCCGATGAGAATACAAATGAAGCAGAGCTCGAAGATAATTATATGTGGAATGCAGCAAACGCAACGCCACCTATAACAATAATATTCCATTTAACTTCATACTTTCGGTTAACAGTTTAACGGCAACTCTTATTGTCATATAATATTTATTTACATGCATACAACTACAGTATTTTTAACATTTCAAAAAACATATTGTACACATAATGTCTTGAAATTTCACATGAAAAAATTTGAAAGGGAGAAATAAAGAATACCTATAGATATACCGAATGTTCCAGAAATCAAGCAAAAATTAAGATGACGTCATTCGTCATATATTGAAAACTTCGGGTCATAGTTTATTGATAATATTTATCGATATTTGTACCCTTTATTTTGTTTATAATACAGGACACTTTTTGTCGAAAACTCACAAAAGCCGTTATCTCTGTTTTCCATATAATAGACTCATAGTAATAAATTCTATGTTGGTGGGAAGGATACTGCAAATATTGCAATATACTCCTAAAAAGATGAGAGACTCTCAAGTTTAGCTGCTATCGGCACAAAAGGTTGAAAGACTCTTAAATATGTTTACTTTGACATTTTCAACTAATATACCAGGTGAAAGGTTAAACACTCGCAGTATTTTAGGATATGACACTTTTAATATAGAAAATAATAATCAAAACAAATACTAATAAACAATCAAGAAAACCTAAGTTAAAGTTTGTTCTAAAACTTTCAAAAGTATAAACACAATCGTAATAAACCTAGGAGCAATGACCTGTGCCGAAAGCTACAATGGTTAATCAATGGTGGATAATAAAACGGACAATAAACCCTTTTGTTCTGTTCCTGACGTTCCCACGTTCACTTTCAAGTGAAAGTGAAATCACCCGACGGTCACTGATACTGCGTTTAAACATAGACGTGTAGAGGATTGTGTATAATTTTTGTATTTTTCTAGATAATTAGGACAAATATTAAGCACCTATTTTTTTATTGATTTAGAACGAGAATCGAATGCAGAGTATCTACCATAAACATCGCTACTGTCTAAACATTCAGCCTGTATAAGAACTAGCGGTCACGGCGGACATTATCACGCGCTGATAATAAAAAAAACCTTGGCAATTTATATACCTAAACCTTCGTCATAAAAATCGCATGAAAATTGAGTTTAGTAGTTTTTTAGTTTATAGCGAACAGACACACAGACAGACATGGCAGAGGACTTTGCTTTGTAATGTAACTATATTTAAACTATACATTTATTATTCATATATACTTTGTTTTATCACAAACGTGTAAACTGGGTTGGTACTAACTTCCATCCAGAAGTAGAAGAGACAGGCTTGGGTCGGAAGGCGCGCGCGAGTCTCGTGCAGACGCGCCCGTACTGGCACTCGAGCGCCTCCGCGAGGCTCGCGATCATCTGCACCACCATCGCCTCGCCCTCCTGCCCTCCCCCGCTCTTCATGCCCTCCGTGAAGTGAAACCTACACACAAATACATCATAATGCTACCAATATTCAAGTAGTGTATACTTTAAGACAGTTATAGTTATGACCGCCATGCGTAGTCGGGCCGCAAAAGCCCCGCACGATCCCACTTCGTTGACGTCGGAAGCGATCTACTGACCAGTATTTCTAACACGCGAGACTAATGAAAACCGGGAGGTGTCAATAAAACCAGCAAGTATGAAGCCTATTGCACCTAAATTTTGCATAGGTAACATATACTGTCCACCCCGTGTCGCTGGACACGAGCACTAAAAAATGGGGGTGAACAACTGAAGTATAGAGCATCTGACCCTAGACGCCCCCCTCCCACAACTAAAGGTGTCTATGTCGCGAACGAAACGAAACACAAGATCTCATTTCTATTCAATCTCCGCACTGTGAAGACCTCACAGCCTCTGATAGATCAACGCCAGACAGGGGAAGACACCGTAGCCAACTGTACGGAATACTTCCTCACCCCCCCAGAGCTCGTGTCCACAGACGTTTCTCTGTTACATTTCACGATTCACGGTCGAACCCGCATTGCGCAAGCTTAAGCCTTACATCATGCATCAGAGGACCTGGTACAGGGTGTCCGCATACCTAGTTTTAAGGGTAGACCCCTTGATGTACAATAAAAACCCCAAAATAAAATGATAGAGGTCCGTTATTGTACATGCGTCACGCAAAAAGTACTGGGTAGATTTCAATCATTTTTTTAGTTAAAAATATCACGATATATCAATTTAATACATGATTATTTAAGTATTAAGAAACTACGATTTTTGTAAGCACTATGCCTTCAGCGATGTATCTTTTCCTGTCGACAAGAAGTGAGGCAAGCGGTGCGGTGCGCATGCGCAGAAGAGGGGAAGTAAACTGACTGTTTACAAAGTAATTCTAACAAAGTTTACATTGTAGCAAGTGAGAATAGAAAATTTTACATCATGAAACAAGGCCAAAAATCGAATGCCGTGTTGAACAACGAGCATTTGCAGTTAACTTATACCTAAGTGTTTGCATATCTGGCCTTACTTGTACGCCGATGTAAAATCAGATATTATTTTTATTGCATGGTATTCAATGACAGAGTAAAAAAAAACATACCTTATAGGAGTTGCCGGTAGTGCCCTTGGATCGTTTGGGCCGGGCGGATGACAGAACACGACTTGAAGTACTAACAGCAACGAGTTGAACCGACGACCCAATGCTGAGAGCACTCCTCCAGCCCACCACCAGTCATATCTGAAATTAATGTCATACCTACATAAAGAACATGTTCTTCTTCGTGTGGCCATACGATAGAAAAGGAAGTAGGGTATTATTTTACATCGAGGGAAACAGTATTTTTCGTGGAAGTTATGTTAAATCTACATTAAAAAAGACGATACCGCAGTCAAAAGCTAGTTCCAAATTCATACTAATATTATAAATTGGTAAAGTTTGTGAGTTTGAGTTGAGAGACTCTCGGATACTATTGATCCGATTTTGAAAATTCTTTCCCTGTTATGAACGTATATTATCCCTGAGTGCTTTTAATTGTGGTAAATATATATATTTTCAATAATTAATCACAATAAATGTAATTAAAATCGGCAAAAAAAATATATTATGACGTGCAATCTTTGAACGGTTTCATATAATGAAATCCATAGGAAAAATATTCACTACTTTTAGCTTTACCAAAAAGTCCAGCGACACTACATATCTAAATTTAATATCTCAGCCAAAAAGATGAGTTTTTAAGTCAAAAATAATAATCGATTTGCCGTAAATGAAGTTGCACGGATCAGCCAGTAACTTAATAAAATACAAATGTTACTATAACATATATATGAGACAATGTTTTTTTTTTCGAACTGGTTTTAACAGCATCACCGGACTACTAAGGCGAGCGCTTATGGCACTCAGTCGATCCGAGAAAGAGAATGTCTGTTACCTATTGCCGGTGTACCAGAGGATATAGAAGGCGATGTAGATGGCGGCGAAGAGCGCGAAGCAGACGGCGAGCGCGGCGTAGAGCGGCGCGCCCGTGACCGCGACGCACGCGCCCACAGTGAGCGCGGCGTGCCACGCGCCCCACCACACCGCCCACGACCACGCCCACCCCGTCTCGCTCCACTGACGAGCGAAGTTCTTCATCTCCTCTATAACAATTAAAAACATCAATGGGCGTTGAGTTTGACCGAATAGGCGAATAGTAAAAGGATTAGTACAATTGTAAAATAATTAAACATCACAATAAAATAATTAGAAGTTTAAGAGTAATAAAAAGTTTAACCGCAATAAATAATTACGAATTTCAGGCCGGCATGACAGCGTCGACCGGCGATGGATAGTATGTCCCTCGGTGGTCGCCATTGTTTTTGGATTGTACTGTGCTTACCATCAGGTACAGTACAGTCACTTTGCCGAGCTACAATAAAAAAAAATGAGGGTTTTTATTATACCGCACACAGATGTGCTTTTACTAAGAAGCGCAGGTAGGGTATGTCTAAGGAATGCCATAAATGATCTAACGATGTGGCATCACCCTAAATACCGGAAAATCGGCCTGTTTGAGTCAGTGTGTAATGAGCATCGAAACTACGCAGTTCGTGGTCTCAATAGTGTAAACGCATCTTTTCTTCTTCCTTATTCCGCATATTTTAACTATACTTTCGCACGCTATTTATTATCTATGTATTGTATTCAACCCCTTCCTTCTCCAAAAAGAACGGAACGCCAACCGCCATCTACGCCGACCTCTTCTTGGTCTAACGATTTAATAGAACGCACGCAATCACACAAAGAGAAATAACTTGTACTAAGTATTGAGTTATTTATTGTATTATCGGTTTACGAACACTACCGGGACTACAGTGTATATGTTGTGTTGTAATTGAGGTGGAATCGCAAAACCAATTATTATATATTTTCATAAATTTCCACCACACACGATTATACTTTATTTTTAATTATTTTAAATTTCGTGCCCATCAGAGAAAACTATGAGCACGCTGATTAAATTAAATAGATCCCAAATAACCCGACCGCCATGCATTCCTTATGATATAAGGGTTAAATCAAGCTTGTTTTATTAGACAACCATTTTTCACTACATTAATATGTTGTTAATTTGAAACTACGTTTTTTATTTAATACCTAAATATTTGTAGTTTACCGCCCGCGACACCATGTGTGAAACGTGTTTGTGGCCCGTTTAAAAAAAGGTTGAGCACCACTGTTTTAGATTATTAATGCCATTGCCGTGTAGGTAATATAATATGAAAAGTGTTTTGTAATAAATTTCAATGATCCAATAAGGCGATGGTTCCCTTGTTAGAACCTTCAGGAAGTTTTTGTGGCAACTCAGAATTTATGCTCCATGGTATTATTTTCATCCACTTTACGTGTGCTCAACAACCAAGTTATATTATGTAAAATACCACAGATAGTTCAAAGTATAGAGTAGAATAACACAAGATTATGAATGATATATAAAAACCACTACATGACAGACTAAGGTCCCGCCAAAACTGCAATGGGAGTTTTAATCTGTCTGTCTATCTGTTTATTTGAACACGTATCACTACTAAAGTGTTGCGGTTATAATAAAACCTTTTCAAGAAAATCATAAAGCATATCTCCGAGCAACATTTAATTAGCAACAAACATTATTTCATTAAAATCGGTTCGATCTATCAAAAGTTATTGTAATTTTAATGATGACCCGACTTAAGTACGAGAGAAAAGTAGATAAGTAAATGGACGTAATACATTCAGATGATTTTATTAGTCATCGTTTCTTTACATTCGGTTCCCCGCGGACGGAGTCGCGGGCACAGCTAGTGGTACAATAAGGGGTGTCGAATAACATCCAAGACTTTAGACATCCAAGCCAACCTCACCTGCACGTGGCGCACCCTGCTGAATAACGAACGAGGCAATAGCGAAAGCGAGGTGGTAGGGTTCTACAGCCTGACTGGGTCGCAACCACCATGTATATGGCGAAAAAGCCCGTCATAGTGATTCGCTTCTGCGGGTCGCGTTTCGGGATCAGCCTGTGCATATCCAGTTTTTCGCAGGCCGGCATGACAACGGAGACCGTCGATGGATAGTGTGTCACTCGGTGGTCGCCGTTGTTTTGGATTGTACTTTGCTTACCATCAGACACAGTGCAGTGATTTTATTTACAATTAAAAAAAATGTTTTACCTTTTAGTTTATTGAGTAAAAATGATTTCCCGGATCCCCATCTGGCGTAGAGTCCAACGGTTATGGGCACAGAGAGGCTCGGCTCGGAGAGCATGTCGGCGAGCGCCGCGCTGTACAACTCGTACCCGAGCATGTTCTCGTTGTCCTCATTGGTGTTCAGTTTCCTAGCGCCGAATATTTGTCCCAACATCGTTTTATTATAACTCATGTCTATGTTATACGGCGTCTCGTTCATCTTGTTAGGCTTGTACAGCAACTGACTGTTTTTCGGATTCCTTAGAAGAATTTCTACGATTTGCTGCCGAGATAGACCAAATGTACTTATCAATTAAATAAACTTGAATACCCGTTATTTTACCCGTAATTCATATTTAATGAGTGTATAATGGTTACTCGGTGTTTTTACCTACTTCTTAGTTTGCATAATGGCAATAATTCAGGGCCGGATTAGGCGGATAAAAGTAGTAAATTAGTAAACGTACGCGAATTCAGAGAAATTTGATGGTACACGCCGGGGTTCCAACCTGCGGACGTCGAATTGACATCGCACCGGTATAACGACTAGACCACTAGGCAGGGAACCATTTTAGTGTTATCTCAAGATCCACCAATCTCGAGAAAAGTCTACTTTTTATTTTATTACTATATAAAAAGGAACTCCTACTGATATTTGAAACAAGGATCAAGCCGGTTTAATAACTCTTAACTATAATCTATTATATACTAATGGTACTTTTAGCGATACTAGCTTTGAATCATTTATTACAATTGTCATGCGTGAAATTTAAACAATAATAAATCGTAATTATTTTTTCATCAACAGATAATGCTAAATTATATTATATTATATATATATATATTTTTTTTAGTTTTTTCTAATCTTGCTTATGTGTAAATTTATGAATTCCTCCATAAAGAAATTAGTTTTAACTTAAGGAGCAGTTGGGTTAGAATTTATTAATCTATCAACTATCTATATATTTTACAAGAGCATAACGACATAAGAAATATAATGACAGTATATGGAGGTTCTACGGTCGTTACATACAACGTCATGTCGTACATAATTTGGTATTCCATTTCGCATCTAAAATTCAGTCATTTTGGTCCTAGGAATATGTTGGTTTAATTGAAATAGTTATGAGATAGATATTTGTTAACAGTTACCTTAGACCTGGCTCTCATGGCGATGTGCAGCGCGGTGTCCCCGCGGTTGTCGGTCACGTTGACCCGCGCCTTGCGCTCTAGGAGTAGCTGCACCACTTCAGCGTTGCGGGATCGAACCGCGCGCAGTAACGGAGTATCTCCGTTCTAAAATTATATTCTTACACACTGTATGCAATTGCATTGTTACAAATAAACAACGAATGACTCATTGATCGTGGGTACTATAAATGAATACTAAAAATATCACGTTTCAAACTTTGTCGAATCGTTCGAATAATGACGTCAACCTTCTAGTACTTTCTATCCCCCTTTACGGTATATAATGTGCATTCTACGTATATAAGTGAATTCTTATCTAGATATCAGATCAGATTTATGGGTCGGCTAGCCCGGAGTAGTACCACCCTCTCACAGGACACCGACGTGAAGTAACAGTGCTTGCATTGTTGCGTTTCGTTCGGTCAGTGAGAGTGCCGGAGGTCCATCTCGTTTCCTCCTTTCCCTTCCAATACACAGGTTGGCAACTCACTTCCGACTCCCCTGGTGTTGCTAGTGTCTATGGACGGTGATGATTACTTAACATCAGATGACCCACTTGCCCTCTTTTGAAAACGAATTACAGCGTCTGATACCACAATTAGTCGATGTTAAATGACGATAGGGTTCAAAACAGTGAAACAAAAAGCCGAGAGAAGTGGCTTTCTACTTGAGATACTGCTAGAAAACATCTGCTGGTATCGGACGACAGATTTTTAAATTGAAGTACGGTAGCTAGTCAGGTTGGCATTAGGAGAAGCCCTACCCACCATGCTGTGGTGACATCACGATGTTTTCCTTCAACGAAACCTCCGACTCACTGTAGACTTGAACCGATTGCGAGCGACATGATGGCCGAAAACGTTACCAGTGAGCCAGCATTGCTTTGAAATATATTTTTTAAACACGTTTTCAAAGACGTTTTGTATATTATAGTCAATTTATTTTTAATTCTGACGATAAATATTTAAAATCAATATGCAGGTATCCCACGCTTTTTTTTCGATCTGATTACGCTATTGACCTACCAAGGTTTTAACAGCTTCACCGGACTACTAAGGCGAGCGCCTAAGGCACTCAGCCGACTTTATTTGCCAACTAGCTCAAGGGCGCACGGCACACCTCGGCTTGGGGTGGTGCCTGACACATGCAATTCGCGACCTATCTGAGCTAACCTAACTATTCATACATGTATGAGTTGTTGAAACATATATGTGTACCAAGCATACCTCAACAACTCTTATATATATTTCGTATCGGATAATTTTCTAAACTCTTTCAGTTTGATAAGGGAAACATAATAAAACTCTTCAACTTGCATGTGTAAGCGTGTGTGCGTGCACGTATGTGGAATTCAACAGTTCCTAATGTTCCGTTTAAGATGCGAATGTGAGAAATACTGCCTTAATATTTATGTGATAAGCTTATTGTCGGGGCTTCTTTCCTGTGAAATGGTTTGCTCTTAAATTAGCCCTATTACATTGCGTTATTAGTGCTAACTGCTATGGAAAAGTGTAATAATACAATACTTTGAGAACTCTTCTATCAATTAGCAACAATCTCAACAGTCGTTTCAGTGATTAGTCCGAACAAAAACTCAAAATTTAATCATGAATGTTGTTTACGGTGTATTGTTTTACGATGTTTTTTTTTATTGTAGCACGACAAAATGACTGCACTATGCCTGATGATAAGCACAGCACAATCTAAAAACAATGGCGATCACCAAGTGACACACTATCCATCGCCGGTCGCCGCTGTCATGCCGGCCTGCAAAAAGCTGGATACTGACAGGCTGATCCCGAAACGCGACCCGCAGAAGAGAATCACTATGACGGGCTTTTTCGCCATATACATGGTGGTTGCGACCCAGTCTGTAAAACACTACCACCGCGCTTTCGCCATTGTCCCGTTCGTTAATCAGCTGGGTGCACCACGTGCAGGTGAGGTTGGTTTGGGTGTCTCAAGTCTTATGATGTTATTCGACACCCCGTACACCCCAAAATTATTATGATTACATTTCATGCGTTAACAATGACACGATAGTAATATGAATATCCGTTGATCGTAAGCGATTTAAGCCTCTCACTCCGAATGGTCGTTGAATAAAGATTGTTTCTTCGCAGATTGGGACAATACTGGTCGACCATTGCCAATAACAATAACGGAAAATGGATAATGAACAGTAGATTAATATCGTCTTCAATAATTTGTCATCAATTGCGTTGGAATGATTCATTATACTATTAGGTATTGTAATAACAACCTCGTCTATTTATTATAATGTAATTTAACATAAAAAACGTGAACAGTGCTTTAGATTTAGATAACTCATAACTTACGATAGTAGAATGCTCAAGATCTGGATTAGATGCGAGCAACAGCTTCAGTATGGCGACGTGCCCTTTCTCGACTGCAGTGTATACGGGTGTCTTCTTCTCCTTTCCAGGCAAATCTACGTCGACGTGTTTCTTCAACAGTGCCTCAACTATATTCTTATGTCCGCCCTTTACGGCTTGGATTAGAGGCGTGTCTTTGGAATGGTCCTGCGATAAATAAATCAATGATTCAAACACTATAACTTACTAGCTTCTGCTCGCGTCTTCGCTCGCGTGTAACAGTTACCGTTTATGCCGAGCAGGCAGCGGAAGCTCTCAAAAAATAAAAACGATTTTGAAACATTCTTCATTGGTGCTCCTCTCCTAAGTGTCTTGACGTGATAATCAATATCAAGCACTATTTTTATTTGTCCTTTCAGAGGTGGTAGAGCCACGCTGAAGCTATTATTGGTTTCAGCAAGAATGGGTCGGCTCGCTCGGGGTAGTACCACCCTCTCGGAGAAAACCGACGTGAAGTAACAACA
This sequence comes from Antheraea pernyi, assembly GCA_015888305.1. NCBI lineage: Eukaryota > Metazoa > Arthropoda > Insecta > Lepidoptera > Saturniidae > Antheraea > Antheraea pernyi. The sequence goes on from MU158936.1 coordinate 492,522, forward strand.
GTGCTCGCATTGTTGCATTTCGTTCGGTCAGTGAGAGCGCCGGATAACTTACCTCCCCTCCCCCAAACACAGGGTGGCAACGCACTTGCGACACTTCTGGTGTTGCAAGTGTCTATGGACGGTGGTGATCACTAAAACATCAGGTGACCCACCTGTTTGTTTGCGTCCTATGATATAAAAAAAAAACTCTTCCGCTCTATTTAGATTCATCAAACCTCTTCATTAGTATCCGCATTGATATCGTGTTTTTCTATGATCAGTAACCGAACTCGCTCGGCTTCTATATCCTTTCATTAGCGTTTCATTTTCGTTTAGCGTTTTAGCGTTTCATTCATTATTTCATTAGCGTTATATGAATATTAGACTGGTCGTTAAAAATACATGTAAAATGCGAGGAATGTTTATATGATTTTCTTTCATAAAAACGCAATTATCTAGAAACCTAACTTAGTCTTGTTGTTTGATAAGTTAAATGGCAAACACTTGTAATTTTTTTATTTAATACATACCATGTAAAATAAGTACAGTAAACGCTAAGATGTCACAGAGCATAGAGAAAAAAGTGCGTGTACACGCGTTAGAAGTTACGTATACTTCTTTGGCGTAACAAGATAAAAATCTTTTCAAAATTTTATCTTTCGCCTTATTCTACGTTTGTAGAAAGACGACACTAACAATAGAAAAAAAGGTATTTAATACATTGAAAGTTTTAATACAAACAAACAAAATGTTGACTATAGTTAACTTCAGGGTTCGTGACGGTCTGCGCGCGCACGGTAAAAATTTACTCTCATCATTTTTCCCTAACGCGACAAGACAAGTATAACTTCAAAAATACGGGATGTCAAGTGAGAGTTGACATTAAGAGGCGCGTAATTCAAAATACATTTATGTTATACGTACGTACGTATGTTATTGATGTTATACGTTGTTTTGTAAAGGAAGCAGTGTTTAGTGCAATATTATTTCTTAACTTGCCTTGTAAGAGACGAGTGAACGTTTTAGAATCGTAGAGCTACAGAAAAAAGGTACATTTTCAGAAAGCAACAATAGCACGGCTAGTCGTTTCCAAAAAGGGTATATGAGCCGTTACAGGTCATAATGATCTAAATTCAATTTAATCGTTCATATAACATGTTTAATTTTTTTCCGATTTCCAGGTTCTATACAAAGTGAAAGAAGTTCAATTTTTGCCGTCCGTAACGTTTTTAGTTTTTTCTATGTACAAAATTCGAGAAAGTAGAAGAATAAAGAAGAATATTAGAAACGGCTAAGATTGGATTTAGCCCATTTTGGAGTGTACACATATTGAGCAAAGGCACAAGCTCGAAAGTGTTTTTTTAATTTTAATTCTTTCGATAAAAATGTGTGTACTAAAGCAAAGCTGAAGTTAAAAAAAGGCTCGTTGAATACATTTCAGTTTGTATTTTTTATACTTGTCTCTTTTGAATGACGAGTTTAACCACTAATTTAGTTTATCGGAGTCATGATCCAAGATACGATCCTCCTGTCCTATTATCCTAAAAATTTGATGACATGTTATTGCATTACCTGGACATTAATATAAGCGCCGGAATTGATGAGAGCCAGGGCGATATCATAGTATCCTTCTTTGCAAGCGATAGCTAGCGCCGTGTACCCGTCTTTGTCCAGCGCGTTAACGTTCGGTTTGTGTTCCAACAGCATTTGGACGATCTCGAAATGATTACCTATTGAAAACAATTTTACATAAATAGCAATTGCTTGTGATTTTGCTGTAAGCAATTGGTTTATAAAAATTCATAACAAGATAATATAACCTATGTCACTCGAGACGAAGGTAATTTTTTATCAGTGTAGGAATATTTCAAAAACGGATCAATAGTTATGACCTAAAAACATATGGAAATGTGGTCACACTTTTATATATGAAAGTGACACTTGGGATAACCGAAAATTACAAGTTAAAAAACAGTCAACATTCCACAAATAATTATTGTATCAAATTATTCTATATATTTATTTTTTCTGCAGTCTATACTTCACCACAAAAATCCACCTACACCGTTATGACAATTCTGTCAACACCGTTTGATTTGGTTCGCCTGATAAAAAAATCTAATAATAATGCCTAAATAACCAATAAAATATGCTTGTAACGAAATTATTATGTGAAGCAAAAATATATATATCAAAATGTTTGCGTTATTTATGTTTTTTCAAAACACGATATACTTATTCATGTTCAAGTATAATTTATACATTTATGTTTATGAAATAATCAATATGATATAAAATTTTCTATTGTACCTGGAAAGTCTTTAACTTTAATCACAATGTCAATTGATATTAAACGACGATGTACACGACTACTGATTAGGCACGTCGGAGAGAAGACCGAGATAGACAGATAAATTTAGTTTCGTATAGCGTTATATTTATCTATCGCAGTCATAGCGCTGTGTGTGAGAGAGAGAGAGAGAGAACGTTCCACAAAACCGAAGCAAGCCCATCTTAGCTGGACGTGTCACACTTTTCCTCGACGTAACAAATCAAACACCGGGTACTGTAGTGGAAGATATATTATTCACAGGTAACCCGTCTCGGCTTCACACCAACTTAGAAACTGAGCTCAAGCCTTTTACAATACGACCGTGTAATGGAAATAAAATGACAACAGCACGTTAATTTGTTAATTATGTCAATATTTTTAAATATATCTCTACTGTTATCTGTCTCACTCATTCACTTGGTTCTTTATATGGAACTGTTAAAAACCAATTTTTTCCCAAAGATTTTTCAAATATTTTCTTTTAATACAAACCTCGTCCTGACAATTTCAAGCACAACAAAAAAGATAATCGAATACGTGCAGCCGTTTTGAAGTGATGCGTTTATATACATTGGCAAATTAATTTTTATTGACATACATATATAAATGTGCAAAATAATTTAATTATAGAGACGGACTTTCAGTTTTTTGAGTTGAGTAGAGGGGAGCGTACCTTGCGTGGCTTGGAGCAGTGGTGTCCAGCAGTACATGCCGGCGGTGTTCGCGTCCGCTCCTGCTCGCAGTAGCGCCGCGCACGATGCGACATCTCCCGCACGCGCCGCCCACGTCACCGCGGATGTGCCGTACTTGTCGCAGGAATTCGCACGCGCCCCCGCCGCCAGCAAACGCTGTACCACCGCGCTGTGACGTCGCCCCGCGGCCCATACTAACGAACTAAAATAAGTATTTTTATTAGTTAACTATGCCCATTCCAACTAGCTATGCCCGCGACTCCGTACGGTGTCTACTAAGTACACAGTGACTAATAAAATCATCCGAATATATTAAGTCCATAATTACAATAACTTTTGATGAGTGAACCGATTTCAATGAAACCAAGACTAAATGTTACTCGAGGATATGCTTAAGATTCTCTTGAAGTTTTATCATGAACTGTAGCAGTGATGCGTGTTCAAACAGATAGACAGACAGACATTTTCTAAAAATGATTCAAATGTATTTTATTACTTATTCCAAGACACCTATAACAATTTTTTTCACAAAAATATAAAAAAAAACTACAGGCACGTTAGATTTACATTCTTATTATATGTATAGATTGATAACGTCCAAAACTTATTTGTAAAGTATAAACCCATTGTGAACTTTCTTATATTTTGTTGTGGTAATCTTGTCATTGCCACTTCATTCCTGTAATCCATTAACCGATTTTAATTTGTCTACGTTAAAATTTACTATTACTGTTTAGTCCCTATGAAAAAAAGAGCGATATTATGTAGTTAACCTAATACTCTGAAAATTATTATATCAAAATAGGCTGATCCGTTTTAGAGATTAATTGACACAAATAACAGATAGTTTACTTTTATATACATGCCATATCTATACATTTGGTATACCACAACTATACGTATCTCTAGAAAAAATTGAACGTGTATGGTATTTTTATTGCCCTCACTTCGTAACAAAAAGATATGTCTCGTTAAAACATAATTATTGAATTACATTTAACTGCAATTAATAAATATCATTCATTATATTTGTCTATAAATAATGCAATAGGAAGAACAAACAACGTAACAAACATGTGGCAAACACGGAACGCGATTGTGTATAATTACGCATGAGAGATAAAACACTCACTCCCAAAGTAATGGCTTTATCAATCACTATAACATAAGTAGAATACGATAAACAAAACCCATAATTAACCACTAAATGTACGTGTCATAAAAATGTCATTATTAGATTGTTATATGATGATACTATAAACTGTAATAGCACTTGTAATAAAATCTATGATCAAGCGATATATGAAATACTAAATTAAAACTTTTTTTATTTACGTTATTTACAATATACACTGAACAATGTATGAAGGTAACAATAAAGCACGACATCAGCCACAGTCTTAATATTTTGGTATATTTTATTATCGATACTCAGAAAAAAAAAATTAGATGGGAATCGGAATTTGAATATTTATCGTCATTAACCGAAGCGAGTTGAGCATGGAAACCAAATTATACAGGCACGTGTGGTCGATATCCGACCATAATTAATTATTTTTTCAAGTTTCAAATATTAAAGAAAACACGAATTCTTACAATTTTTTTAATTAATAACAACATTAAAGCTTGTCAATGGCATCTAAGCAATAAAAAAACAAAAAAGGCTGAGAAACAGAGGAGGTAGATGTACTAGATTGTCTTGACTCTGCTTATTTATATGAAGAAGATATATGGTTTGAACTTTGCACTTGATCGTCAGTAAATGAAGGAGGATCGACGGCTCTTTATTCAATAGTCGCCCTGAAGATACTAGTCAAAATACGAAAAACAAAGTCAGTCAAAGTTTGAGCCTTTAATATTAATATTACGAGGTGTCAACTTGCGATTTTCGATTTCTCATTTAAATAACACAGGATTTGTCTTTTATTTAGAAATTTATTTCTCACTACCGAATTAGCGTATATCATAAACAGTAATAAATATTTTTCGAGGAAATTGAATGATGTACAAAAAAGGCCTAAATCGATTTATCGCTAAGCAAACTGGTTTAAAACTTATTTGTGGTTAAAGTTAACTGGGTTAATAGGTCATATATTTTCATAGTAATTTTTAAAAAATCGTTATTAGACCCTCCCTACTAGACTTATACGGATGCTTAAACTTATGTATACCTAATATTGAAACTAATTTATTGTCAAACGATTAAAGTGACAAGTGTTTTTTAAGAAGCGTGGGACTCTTAGTACATTATTTCCGTAACCGAGTTGAAAACGTGATACGTCCGGAAGCCTGTTAGTTAATCGAGCGATTAATACTTCATTCATGTGGTAGTATAATTTGATTTAATACCGAATTTGAATATTATTTATCTCAACACACGTGATGCGGAAACGTGTATTAATTTTTTTTTAAACAATACCGTTTACTTTGTGTAAACAGGAAAATGTATCGAAGAAGCAATATTAACATAACATAAACTGAAATTACAAAGAGATAAAACGTAAATAAACTTCTACAGAATAATCTATGCTTATGTTTCCTTCACATATTATGTAGATATTGCTTGATTTTGTTTATCCAACACTAGCCGACCCGTGCCCACTTCGTTGGGCGGTAATATGTAAGCGTGGAATGGTTATTAAAACGCAGTGGAAGCTCTGAAAAGGAAAAAAATACCTCGATTTTGCAACATTCTTCATTGCTGCTCAGCTCCTATGGGTCTTAGCGTGATGATATATAACCTATAACCTTCCCTGATAAATGAGCTATATAACACTGAAAGAATTTTCCAAATCGGACCAGTAGTTCCTGAGATTACCCCTTACAACGTCACAAACTCTACCTCTTTATAGTATTAGTATAGAAAGAAGTATAGACTAGTTGACCCATGCCCACTTCGTTATTACAAAAAGTAGTATTATAAAATATTACTTTTTGTGAATTAAATATTAAAGTCAAACATATGCTGTCGGCGACTTTTTTGTAGGCATTATCAAGCACTACAACTTTTCTCTAGAACTCAATCGCATATCTCTCATCGTAAGGCAACGCTTAGACTTACTTTGCAAATCCAACTACCGCAAAAAAGTCTTTTAATTTTTCTGGTTAATATATAGCGTATGACACTCACAAATAACGTGGCTTTCTATTGGTAAAAGAATTTTCAAAATCGGTTTAGTATATCCAGAGATTACCCCCTACAACGTCACAAACTCACAAACTTTACCTCTTTATTATATTAGTATAGATTCTGTGTCTTGGGTTTTCATATGTCGATGATTTTGTGGCACTCTTTAGTATTCTATCGACAATTACTCACAGCTCAACATATACTTTTTCCAAGTACGATAAGATACTTATCATATCGGAATCTGACATCATCCTATCATTTACCATTAGTAAAAAATAGATATTACATGGATTAACGATTAATTATTATAAGTGGATTGCATACAAAATATTTATTTGATAATAATTAATTGATGATTGTCCAATTACTTTAATTATTCGTCTTTTTATTAAAATTATTCATTTTTCACCGAATTAACTCGCAAGTCAATGAGCTAATAATAGTACTGCGTAATTTGTTATTGATGTATAGTTGTTACTGCCTCCTTCTATATTGATGATTACGGACTGGAGCGACAAATCGCCCGGAAATCATCACCCTAACACCCATTACTCAAACCCAAAGACTATAGTCATTTACCTATGATGAAAGTATATGAACCACAACAATTAACAGTAAACACTATAAATATTTCCAATAAAAATGACATAATATAGCAACCAGCAATGATATTATAACTAACTAGCGCGCCCGGCAGACGTTGTCCCCGCCCTGATTATAAAAAAAAATCCTTGCCAAATTAAAAAACGTTCCCCATGAATCGCTTTATCTACTGCTGAAAACCGCATGAAAATCCGTTTAGTAGTTTTTGAGCTTATCGCAAACAGACAGACAGACAGACGCGGTAGGGGACTTTGTTTTATACTACGTTATGAAGATATTTTACCTACATGATATTTTGAGAAAACAAATGGCACGCACACATACGTAAGTAAGACGCCACACGGTCTTAGATAAAATGTGGAAGTAAGATGCAATATTCTCAATATCAGTGGTGTAAAAGAAATAGTTATTGCTTAGATACGGGCGGATTGACGGCACAGTCGTCAAAAATAAGCCAACTAGCCAAGTTTTAATAAGGCGCTGTCGAAGCGCTTATAACGTATCTATATAGTTATAATATCATTGAATACCAGCCTTCAAAGTACGGCCATAATCACTAAGACATCAAACGACATTGAATGGAAGTGGTAGAGCCACGCTGAAGCTACTACTGGTTTCAGCATGAATGGGTCGGCTCGCCCGGGGTAGTACCACCTTCTCACAGAGAACCGACGTGAAGTAACAGTACTTGCGTTGATGCGTTTCGTTCGTTCGAGAGCGCCGGAGGCCCATCCCCCCTTTCCCCCACTCCTCCCTATCCCCAAACAGGCTGGCAACGCACTTGCGACTCCCCTGGTGTTGCTAGTGCCTATGGACGGCGGTGATCACTTACCATCAGGTGACCCGTCTCTTCGTGTGCATCCTATAATATAAAAAGTACCTATAATATAAAAAAAAGATTTGAACGATTTGAAACCCCGAGAAATCCAGAATGTATTTTTTTTTAGATACGGTGGTACTATAAAAACATTTTTCAGGTTAAGATTGCCTCACGATATTTTCCCTTACCGTAAGCCAAGTAAAAAATATACAAGAATTCTCAAAAATTCAACGGCGTTCGTTCGACAATCACGATTGATTAATATTAAATAATATAACATTATTGTACATTATTATACTATAATTTCAAAACGGACAATTACGGCGTGAAATTGATCTAAAAGTTTCGTATTTCTCAACGTAAAACTACACATATATATTATGGTGTGATTAGATTTTTATACATCAACGACTTTTAAAATGATTAATTAAGGTCATGTTACACGTAACTTCACGATAACGATATGGCTTAAAAGTTAGTAAGAATGGCTTCGAAATACCATTACCTGAACACTTGCAAATGTTAGCTAGCCAAACGGGCTTACATGATGCGAACTTCGATGAAGTATCCTAACACGCTATCACCGCTTATAACCTTTATTACATTACTCTCGATACATTATCTGAAAGAGTTCTTATAATAACTATCGTCGTATGCATCGCGTATACTTACTTGATATTATAGTTTCCGTGAGCGTGCACATCAGCCCCCTTCTCCAGTAACAAAGCGACGACTTCCTCGTGACCTTTGTAAGACGCCCACATAAGAGGCGTCCAGCCACCCTGTCGAACAAACAAATACATCGTAATAATCTAAAGCGATATTTTTAAATACAATTTCCATTGCCAGAACAACAAGTAAAAAATCGGCTAGACTGTCAAATATATCAAACAAAAATACCCATTAGTTGCGCGGACCGTGACCCAAATAATTTTAACCTCGACTTAAAATAAAATACTATGTAAATAAACTATTATTCTGTCTCATTTTAAGCCCTTATGGAATGTTTGTTCAGACAATAATTCCCGGTTAAGATATTCCCACGCAAGCGATTGATGTCGACACTAGACAGGTTTTGAACAGGATTGCTCTGTTCATACAGCTAGAGTTAAATATAGTTTTGACTTTATCAGATGATCTAACGGCCTGTTTGAAAGTTACCGACAAAATTCCAAATAACATTTACAATAATTAAAAGATTAAGTATTATATTATCCTATTATTAATACTAGTAGTTGTCCAGTGATCACAATTCGACCATAATAAGGGGTCGAAACTTTTCTTCACGTGTTACTAAATAGATATAATTCTGTAGGTACTCTACTCTTCCCCTAAAAACGACCGTTCAATAATAATAATTTTTGTTATGTCGATCGGCTGAGTGCCTTAGGCGCTCGCCTTAGTAGTCCGGTGAAGCTGTTAAGACCTTGCTTGGTCAATAGCGTAGTCAGTTCGAAAAAAAAAAAAAAAAAGGGGCTCTAGCTTTTGTTTAATTTTTTAGATTGTTTAATTTTGTAGGTGTAAGAAGCGTATGACGAATCGAGTCTTATAAATTAAGATTTCTAGTCGTCGACGATGTGAAATTTTTATAAATATTTTCAATTTTCTTTTGTTGTTCACACTAAGGCTCGTTTATTTATACAAATATTGAGAAACACAGGAGAAAAAGGTACTAAATTGACTTAATATAATCGTATACAGATTTTACCTAGTAAAATTGTGAGATTTTATAGATGTTGGTTATTGTTTTCACACAAAAATTACTCCATTGATTTTCTTGAAACTTTACAATACTAACACGTATACAAACTATATATATTGTGACTATATAAAATTGTATAATGCAATGTAATATGCACAATTGTAAAAATGTAACGATATTTGGGAAATAAATTTGAAATTATCATGGTATCTGAGAAGTAACTCGGCGTGCACTGCAAAAACCGTTACTGTTACGCGAAGAAAATGTATGGTGTCATCTATACTAATATTATAAAGAGGTAGAGTTTGTGAGTTTGTGACGTTGTAAGGGGTAATCTCATGAACTACTGGTCCGATTTGGAAATGATCAGTGTTATATAGCTCATTTATCAGGGAAGGTTATAGGCTATATATCATCACGCTAAGACCCATAGGAGCGGAGCAGCAATGAAGAATGTTGCAAAATCGGGGTATTTTTTCCTTTTCAGAGCTTCCGCTGCGTTTTAGCGCAAAATAACCATTCCACGCTTACGTATTACCGCCCAACGAAGTGGGCAAGGGTCGGCTAGTCATTTATAAAGGTAAAAACGCAGACCAAGTGGTGGGCAGTCGTTAATATATGTAAATAAATAGGTATTTAATTATTTGTGTTAGACATTTTTTAAATCGTCCGTCATTTTAAAATCGTTATAATTGAAATGTTCTACTTTTGCTAGACATAAATATTATTTATATACTCGTATATGACAGACGACAGACAGACGAGACGAAGTTAAATTGTTTATGAAAAAAATGGTAACGGATGTGTGTACGGGTGAGTAGATGCAATTATATTTTGGTCACATTTCAGAATGTCAGTAACATCTTGGCGCAGATCCATGTCAAGTATAAATACACTAATGTAGCGTGCACAATATTGGATACGTTTTGGTCATTGCTCTATCGAAAAAAGTTCGAGTCGCATTGTCGTATTTGTTCATTATTGTTATTTGTAAAAAATATTATCTTGGTACTTGTATGTATAGGTATATGTACTAATATAGTTTATTCGACATTCTAATGCGTTTACAAGAAATTGTAGTTCCTTATTTCTAGATGGAACAGATATATTTTATTTTATTATAGAAACGAGATCTCACCCATGTTATTTTCCAATAAAAGTATTTAGATACACTATTTGATATGAACTATATTATTAACGTATTCAAGATTTTTTACCATTTTTCATAAATGTGAATATGAATATTATTAAAACATACTTGTATTATACTGAATCCTGGTTTCCTCACCAGGATCACCTAGGTACTGGAAACCAATTCCGATGTTTAATAAAAAAAACTAACAAACCCCGTTAATGATTCGTTGTGATAAAAACATAAAGTATAACTTACGCAATCTCTAGAGTCTACGCGCGCTCCAGCATCAAGCAATTCCCTGGTGATAGAAAGATGTCCAGCGCGAGCGGCGAAAGCCAATGGTGACCATGCGTCAGAGTCGAGCGAGGATGCGTCTGCTCCCGCAGACAAAAGTAGCCGCACCGCCGCAGTTCGTCCATTTTCTGCGGCGAACATGAGCGCCGTTGTTCCATTCTGTGCGTGCATTAGTTAATTTTCTTCCTGATCTAGTAATCTATGGTATTCTTTTACCACTCGGATGATTTTTTAAAATTCAGATCTCAAAATTACGGAAAATGTATGCAAATATTATAATGGACGTTACTCTGCACTTCCGCCTGGAATTACCGGACGCCCGCTCGCATTGGAAAAGTCAACATCGATTTGAAGATGCGTGATGTGGTAGCGGCCAATCTATTCCAGATGGAAGTGCAAAGTAACATCCACTATAATATTTAATGATCGATTTCCGCAAAGTAACGCCTTCTTCAATCAAAAATGTATTTAAATAACTAGCCATTTTTTATTATAATTTTACATTAAATAATTTGTTATTTTTCAAGTTTTTCAAAATATCTTTAAAACTTATTTTGCCAACAGCCTGTCGACCAATGCATAATAAGGTCTACTAAGGTATATAGTTTATTCGGAACATAGACGTTTATGGTTTTGCATGAGTTATAAAGAAGAAAATAAGTTCGAATCGAAACCGATTTTTGTTTGGTTTGATCATGCCTCTAGCATATACACATTTTCACTATCATCGTTTCTATACACTGTGTGGATAAAATCATTTAAGAGAACTGATAAGCCTATTAAGGTCGTTAATTGCATACCGAGAGAACTGAATAAAGTGTATAGTTACATTCTAAAATACTTCACATGAATCACTAATTAAATCTGCTATAGATTATTAGGAAATACCTTGAAGGGAACTGCAAAATTATCATATTTAATCACAGTATGGTTTGTTTATTTGTATGATGTTTTTCTGGTGTATTTTTAGTCATAGCATTGAGCTTAATTTGAAGATAAGATTATGCTTCTGGTTAATACCTTTGTGTTTATGACGTTTTTATCGTACGTTTAAATTGACTTTGTTATTGATTTATATGTACAGACATGGTGTAAAATTTTTCCTTTTTATTAATTGATGAAAAATATTCGTATACTCTTTGATAAAGATAATAAATTCATGACGATGTAAATATGCAAATAAAGTTTTTGCCTTAAAGGTTTTTGCAAGCAATGATTATAAACATAACCCATCTTAACAAAAAGACGAATTGTTTTATAACCCCAGTTCAAGCGGTAGAATTCCTGTCTTTTATTAAATCCATAGAAAAATATATTTATTATGGTCATACTAACTTCATCTCTGTCGTCGATGTTAACATTTTTATTGTTCGCGAGGTACTGCTGTAGTTCTTCAATATTGTCGTTGTTTACCAATTGGTAGAGGGTCCGGAAGCACGCGAGCGACACCATCGACTCGCTGCGGTGCAGGCTCTAAACATAAATTATTATAATATTAACAACTATGGACGTAAATTAAAAAAAAAACATTATCTCGTAATAGAAAATATTGATTTTTAATAAAATTTTAAATATTGAAGGTCCTAAACGCATTAAATGTCGGCTCTTTATACTTGTATCATATATTAAAAAAGTAATAATTTTACACATTTTCATAAATTTTATTTATACGACATAGTAAAAATATAATTAAAATTTGAAAACGTAAAATGTACGGAATCAATATCCTTGTTGTATATATTTAAAAAAAAAACTGTTATTTTTAGCACAGTATTACAAACGCTGTTAGAAACAAAAAAAAAACACATGCACTGCTTATAAAAAGAATATTAAAATTATTCCTAATTTTGATATTAGATATTTCATTATCATTATTGTAGAAGATGAACTTCCACTTAGAACAATAGAAAACCTTAAATAATATAAAAAATAAAAAACCTCATTCGGGTGTAAACTCCAACGCAACATAGTACTTTAAGTAACTGCAAATATAGCCTTACTACAGTGTCACACCAGTCTCCCTAACGGTAGTAATAGAAAAACAATTCGCGTAATAACACCGTACACATACAAGTCCAAGGAAACGTTTGATCGAGGCGGATCGCAATTTATACTGAACGTGCTTAATAATAATTATAATACGTTGTAGATTTAGTGATAAGAAAATGATATCACAAGGTAGCCCAATAAATTCTACCTTCATTTGGATTAATGGTTGCTATTATATAATTTTACTGTAATATATAAGTACAAGGACAAACATGCAGAATCTCATTCCATGAATCCAATAAGACATTAGTAAGATGGTAACACACGTTCTGTACATTTATTTGTTTTGTGTCGTCAGTCACAGCACAAATTAACAAAAGATAAGTATGTCGATAAGTTCAAGCATTATAATGAATTTTCGAAGTTCGTTGCAGCATTGACATGTTATAAAAACAAAAGGCATTGTTTTAAACTCTTACGATTGGTGATAATCCTCAAGGACACAGAAGAATGATTGTCAACTTCACAGATATTGTAACTATAATAAGTAAGTTTGTTTGTTACGCTTTCACGTCTTGAATACTCGACCGATAATTATGAAATTCTGCACTCACGTTGTCAGGAGTACAAAAAAGAACATAGCGTACATTTCCTGCAGAAAAAAATGTACTGTTCCCGAGGGATAGATCAAACTTACATCAATGCGAGCGAAAACGGGACCAAAAGCTAGTAATAATGTATAATTTAATGACGTATTTTAATGCATGCATTTTTACGAGCAGCAGGACACTTGTTTACACAAAAATTGTGAGTTAAATTATAAAACAACACTTCAAAGTTTAAAAACACACACTCACATTACAGTTAATAATAAAGTATATATTTCATTTAAACACTGGAATATTAAACCGGGCAGACCGTATTAGAGTGGCGTCGCAAAGCAAATCCATGAAATGCTGCGAAACCATGACTGAAGCGACGATGTTCCCCGGGCGGAGCCGTCACAGATAAACGCGGTACGTTGAGATGCGGACCAGCAGACAGTGGTCCTGGAGTTTCCGAATTACCACCGATTTGGAGATGCAGGAACGATGGCCGTCGTCTTTTTCCTTGTTGCATTGGAGGCGCCAACATAGAACCTGCGAAGCTATTACTTTTAGCGCGCTGTGTCACTGTCGTTTCTTCTTCCATCGCGTTAAGTTCAGATTTTTCTGAACAAGTTAAACTCCGCTCCGTATCTGAAGACGTCGGCGATTCTCGGAAAATTTCCAACGGTCTTGGTCCATTTTCCATCGGAACAGGGGGCGGCCTAGACACGTTTTTTGGCCTGTGTATATTAGCGATGAGACAGCGTATGTGTACGTACTCATTGTCGCCGCTCTTTGACTCGGGGAGATCTAACGGGATAGACATAATGTCTATATTGTACGCATAATAAAAACGCGTGCACTGTACGGCTGTCGTGATAGATTTGTGTATGTGCTACTATTTAGAGCGTGTGGCACATTTGACGTTGGGCGGGCAGAGGGCGGTCGCTATGAATGAACGCATGTAATAAATACGTACTAGAGAGTAAGTACTGTTAGTGCGCAACGAGATGCGTTTGAAGAGCGCGGAGGCGGTACGTTGTGCGGATCGCGACGGGGGCAGCATATCGTACGGTGTCCGATCAGACAATGTCGGCACGGCAAGAAGCCAGCGCCCGACAGGTCAGTATTGGGTAGTAGCCCTCCCCGCAGACTCCGCTAGCTTCTTATTATGTTTTCATTATTTGTGTTGCCGTTTGAACTGTACATAACCCATTGCCACAAACTTTAATATTTTCTTTGTAACGTCTGATGCAGGAAATGTTTTGTAGTAGTGTACGTATTACAGTTATTATAATATATACCGAAGACAACGTTAGTAGTTATCTCGTATAGAATATTTTAACTATTTCTTTATAATTTTGTAATTGGTAGTGAAAAAAGTTATTTCACTCGAAATTTGGTGAAAAATATGATGTTGACTCATACATCCTGATTTTAACACGCTTCTATTAGCATGACCTGAATGTTACGAATAAATATAATGGGATATTTTCGGATAATGTAGAATTTTGAATAAAAAATCAAAGAAAGTGTAATAATACAATTAGAAAGAAAATCAACATTGTAACAGACGAGGTTAATCTAAAACTTAAAAAAAAAATATTTGAAAATTATAAACTTTAAAACAACAAATTTCAATAGAAATGAAACACTTAAAACATGTGTATACAAAATTAAGAAAAATGTCAATTATTGTTGCACATATAAAAAACGAAAGCCAATATGTTTTATATTTACTATATTTTTTTAGGTTAAAAAGAGACAATTATTGTTAAAAAAAAGGATAACAAAGTGAAAAATTATCTTTAAATATAAAATAATTATTTCACAGTTAAAATAATTCGCAATACTTATAACGTTCTGAATTAAGCATAACATAAGAATAAAGCGATTAAAAACTTTAATATGAAAAACGTGGGATTATAAATAAGTCTTTTATAATTAGTTCATTAACAAATTTAGTTGATCAATTAATTTCAAGTCTCAGATTGTAATTATTAAACATCCTAAAACTGAATCATGACAAGGATACCTTGATTTTTAGAATCATTTGACTTAAAAAAATATTAATGTTATTATTAAAAATAAAATACTAATAAATAAGTAAGAAATGTGAGTAATCATGGGTTTTATCACAATTATATTCAGATTTTTAGTTATAATATCGTTGTTTAATCGGGACAGCCGTGTGAAAAACAATACAGACTTTAAGTTCCGTGAAGATTTATCAGAACAACGTTTGTCATCCCAAAAACCCTACTTAACGGTAATAGACGTTAATATTTAAAAAGTTCGGTGTGTTGATAAGAACGTAGCAATACTTCAGCTCTGGACAAAGCTTCCTGTTGTATAAATAAGTAATTCCAACTCCATATAGAGTTACGCTGTTATCTCTACGCGGGACACCTGCATACTAGGTTTGTCCATTTGACCCAAAGAAATCCTGAAAATCCTTTACGATCCCGAACTCATAAACGGTATCGAAACTTTACTTACCGAATGACCGAATCAACCTTATCGAAACTTACCGGCGGACGTTGTCCCGCACTAATATTAAATAAAAAACCTGTTCAAATTATATACCCAAACCTTCCCCATGAATTACGTCACCTAAGCCGCAAAACCGCATGAAAATCCGTTCAGTAGTTTTTGAGTCTATCGCGAATAGACAGACAGACAGACTTGGCAGAGGACTTTGCTTTATAAGTTTGCTTAATAATATATATAGTGACTGTATATCGATATAGAAATAAAACGAAACAAAAACTATTTTTGATATTATAGTATTGCATATTTTAATTCTATTCATTCATACTTTACCCATTTTGCAGGTGTATTTCACAAATTTTACGTCGCATTTAATCCGGTATATATTAATGGCATTAAAAACAAATTATCTTTTAATAAAACAATAACTCGCTATATTCCGCTGAACTGTATTTCGCTATAAGGTATATGATAGGGCACACAATAAATAACTACACAGTATGAGGTGAAAATCCTCAACATAAACAGAGTAAAAAGATTAACGGGTCTACAGGATCCCAACCAGTCGAGCTAACTGCTAAACAGCAAGCATTTGAACTTCACAGGGTTCCCTGACTTAGGAGCTAAAACTTAAACATTTGTACTGCGTTGAGCAATAAATACTTCGCGTTATAACTCTAACCAGTAAATAGAGCACAGAGTAGACACGCTTTTATATTTTCTAGTTGTTAAGTTCCAGAGTCGTTTCCGGCGGTGCGATATAACGCAGCGGTTTTCTCAGAATTACATACAAGTAGAACGGAAAACCCCACACTTTTAATAACTAACACGTATAAACAAGATATTAATGTAACGTATATTTTATTTATCGCCTTGTATATGTTATATTTTTCCACAAATTAGATGTTACATTAATTTAGTAAAAAAACATTTTTTTAAACACTTATGCGTGTCTTTTTATATATGATGCATATAAAATCAAAAACAGCTAAGTGCATAGAGACCAAATTTGCAGGAAACGAAAAAAAATGTTTATCTATTCTCAGACTTGGAGTTTTACTTATATTCAAAGTTTCAATATTAGGGAGTGGCATAAGCTATTGATTTTGCTTGCCTATGGCCATCAGCTCTAAAAGAGAAGTTCAAGAAATAAAATAAAAATGCGATAATTCCTTAATGTATTTTATTCTTGCTTTACTTCTTATTTGATGACTTGGTTGTATTAAATGTATTTGATCCCAAAATCAATTTTAAAACGAAAATTAAAAGGCTTTAGCTGTATTTTATTTTTTGTAGGAATTAAATGGTGATTTGTAACCAATAAGACTAGATGGCTCCATACTCAGTTCATTTTTAGAACTTGTGGCACTTAGCTGTCTTTGATTCTATGTGCCTCATATATTTCTTCTGTACGTGTACATGTCACTGAACTCCTCCTAAACAGCTGGACCGATTTTGATGAAATTTTGTGTGCGTGTTCCAATGGAACCGAGAATGGTTTAGATTCACAATTGGACCCGGTAGGTGGCGCTGCGGTTGAATTTTAGATATTTTTTTTATTATCAACGCAGGATAACGTCCGTCCGGCCCGCTGGTAGTACTATAAACTAGCTGGTGACAGAGATTTTGATCGCATGAAAATAGTATTCAACTACTATTTTACAGGAACTATGTGTCTTATCTGAATTAAAAAAGAATTGTTTTTTTATTAATCTTTTTATTTTCTATCCTTCTACGACATTTGGTCCGAATCTATAACATATTATTCTAAAAATAAATTAATATCTGTGCAGTAATTTGCAAATTATTCACGGTCTTACACGAACAATTTTAAGACTAGACTACGTCATATTAAAAGGTAGAGAACCCGGTTATAACGTTTCTACTACTTGTACTTACACAACGGAAATGTTCTAAGGAATTTGTAATGATTTAAACTACCTGTCCGTAACTTCTTATAAACGATGCTGCACGAAGCATCTCGTTGTGCGGCGTTATTAGTAAACTGACTTCAAATAATATCTACTGAAATTATTACTATTGTAAAATCTCACTTTATTAATACGAGTTTTATGCGGAATACACTGAAAGACCTTCGGCTACCGGCGACTTCTTATACGCGCGTTATGTTTTTAGATAGCTTAGCAACTGAGTTAATATTGGATTAAAACAGTTGTACTTTAAACAAAAGATCATCTGATAACGGCATATACTACGTAATACTACCACCAGCTTAAAAACAAAATAAAGGTCACAGAAATGTGTAATATACTATTAATGATATTTCTTTAAACAATTATAAAATTGACTATTATGTCGATATTTGTTTTAACATGAACTACTACTACTAGCGATTATCGTAGATAAGATCGGTACAAACGTCGAGAGGTTCATTGTTTTGAATCAAATGTAGATAGATGCTTATGTACAATTCCGATAAATACTCTTTCCACCAAAATTTTTTTTTTTAGTACGACTTATTGACTGCACTATGCCTGATGGTAAGCACAGTAGTCCATAAACAACGGCGACCACCGAGTGACACACTATCCATCGCCGGTCGCCCCTGTAATGCCGGCCTGCGAATAGCTGGATATGCACAGGTTGATTCCGAAACGCGACCCGCAGAAGCGAATCACTATGCTGTTGGCAAGGTTGACTTGGGTTTCTCAAGTCTTATGATGTTATTTGACACCCCTTACACCTATGATTCGTATAAACATCACTAATTCATATGGTAATAACTTACGGTGTGCACGACTCTGCACACGCTTCTTAAGCACTACTATTTACTATTATAAAAATGTAATTAGAATTTACTCACGTAAATAAAGTAATTACGATGTAGTTTGTATTTTGCCGTAGACTAATGTTTTAAATGTTAAAAAACCTATGTTAACAGAACCTAAATTTTTTTGATTATCACAATTACAACTGGTAAATATGGTTTTAAACTTAGATATTAACCAAGGCTACATAAAGATTTTGTTATACTATACAATCATAATTAAGATTATAAATACGAAAGTGAGTTAGTAATTTATAATATAAAATTATTGCAAGAGAACGCGTTACGAATAAGATCGACCACTTAATTAAACATTTCTATTTTATTTATAGATAGTCCACGCGAACGAAGTCGCAGTTAAATTTAAATAGTAAGAAACCAATAATGGTGGAGTAAATGACCGCCAGACCCTTAGTAATGGCAAAAAAGGAATAACATGCAATAACAGCGGCTAATTTAAACAAGATGTTTATGGTCATATAAAATACGTTTACAGATAACAGACGTTATCTGTTTAAACTATATAAATGTACCTCGCATGAATCGGCTTTCAAATTATTACACTGAAAAGTATAATCTAATAAATATGTTGGAAATATAATATGCAAAATTTAATACCTAAAGGTTACGTATGTAGGTACTATATTGTATGGACGAATACAAAGTTACACTCAAACTTATTTGTATATAAGAGTGGTTTATTTAACCGCATAACGTCAAATTGGACGGTTTGAATTTTTTTCCATAAAGGCATTGTAAAAACACCAAAAATAAAGATCTAATTTGGACCATTTTTGAGAAAGATATGTCCGAAAAACGAAAAAGTACTCTTTTGAACGAGTAGTAAAAAAAAAAATTTACAAAAAAAAAAAAATTAACCGCCTACGATGTGAAAAACTAATGAGGCACTAAAAAGCGAAAAATAACTGAATTATTAAATTAACCAAATTAAATAAAAATATTGATATTTGCGCTACCCTAAAAAGCGAAAAATAACTGAATTATTAAAATAAACAAATTAAATAAAAAATATTGATATTCGCGCTACCTAATAATATATTTAAAGTCAATGCCAACCTAAATTCATATCATCTACAGTTCTATATACAAAGTTTTGGTCCACTCTCGTGTCCCATCTCGTACATATTTTATTACCTGCAACGAATTTGAAATGTATGTTGGCATCGACTTCAAATATATTATTAGGTAGCGCAAATATCAATATTTTTATTTAATTTGGTTAATTTAATAATTCAGTTATTTTTCGCTTTTTAGTGCCTCATTAGTTTTTCACATCGAAGGCGGTTTATTTTTTTTTTGTAAAAAAAATTCATTTTTCCATTTTTAGTGTGCATAAATACATTTGGTTTTTAATGGGTATAATAAATCGGTTCCAATTTCACGAAAATACGTAAAGACGAAGTGGGTGAAAATCAAATAAACGGTTTTTCATCCTCTTAGGGGTTGAATATTTTCTTCAAATTTATACGGAACCACCTCTGAAAATAACCGATTCCAATAAAAAATAGTCATTAAAATCGGTTCATAATTGACGGAGATATCGATTAACATACATAAAAAAAATACACACAACCGAACGTAGTAACCTCCTCCTTTTTCGAAGTCGGTTAATAACCTCCTCCTTTTTCGAAGTCGGTTAATAACCTCCTCCTTTTTCGAAGTCGGTTAAAAAATAGCAAAATTTACCAGGACGGCCATTTTTGAGGGTACAAAAATATATAACAAAACTGAGGAAATAAAAAAAATTCAAACCTTCCGATTTGGCGTGGAATGCTCCATTTATACTATAATTGAAATCCAAATTGGATTTAAGGTCGATTAATAATTTATTTTCCCCTTGAATTGTAAAGTTTAATGCTGTGCAATCCATAGACATATTATTTGTCCTATTTGTAGTGTATGTACTTACGAATTATTACGAATTAAGTACTTATGTAGAGATTATATCACATTGTTTTACTTCTCTTCATCGTTACTGTAAGTTCTATAAGGTAAATGGTGATGTTGTTTAGATTATATTTTTATTATTAAAACTGAGTTTAATGAAAGGTGACATCGCCTGTAGTTTGGTGAATTCTCCTTAATGTAACAACGCTGGGTTGAACTCAATAAACCTTATAGATGCGACTCAAACTTTAGATTCGAAAACTCGACAGAACCCCACACGGACACTAGTTTCAGTCATAATTTAGCCAGAATCTAAACTGCAGCCGAAACCAACACTAAGGTCGAACGTACCAATTGGTTCACTACTTTTTCAAATTTTTTGTGTGTGTTTGAGTGGATCCGAGAATGGTTTAGATTTAGTTTTTTTTTTTTTCGAACTGACTACGCTATTGACCAAGCAAGGACTTCACCTTCACTTCACAAGCTTCACCGGACTACGTTGAATTTTAGATATTTTTTTATATCAAGGCAGGACAACGTCCGCCGGGATCGCTAGTATATATATTTGAAATTATTATACCACACATTTGTATTATTTATTGGGTCGTAAATGTAATAATATAGGTAATCATTGTGAACTTTTGTTAGTTATAACTATAATATAACAGTTACAACTAACAAAAGACCTAACGGTCATATTAATTAAAATACCAAATGACTATACTCTATTTTAAATGATAAAACTTGCTTTGTATGTCGTCTTCTTATGAACTAATAAAAAGTAAATTAGTTTTTGTTAACGATATGATAATACGAGTGTTTGTAATTTTGCAGTATTTTTAGGATATGTTCCAATTTTTGATTTAAGCTTTATATATATTATAAATGCAATTGTGAGTTTGTTTATTTGTTACGCTTTATCGCTTAACTACTCAAACTATCATAACGAAATGTTACATACACGTTGATGTCAGAAGTATAGAAAACGACAATGTACTACCAATCTAAAAATATGTACTGTTCCCGAGGTTTATGTCACATCTAAATAAACGCGAGCGAAACCGCGAGCAAAAGTTAGCAATACCGTTCGACCGATCATCATGAAAGTTGGCATACCTGGGGGCCTAGACAAGTTACTTTTATCTACAATCGCTAATACCAGTAGAATACGGAAAAATGTATGGAGATGACATATCTGAACGCTATATTACGTGATAATTATTTGTTTTGATCACGTGATATAGCGTTCAGATATGTCATCTCCATACATTTTTCCGTTTTTTACTGGTGTTAGCGATTGTAGATAAGTAACTTGGCTAGGCCCCCTGATTGTTATTTCATGGAGGAAGTATATATGCTATCCCATTTTACTATAACTCGCCACTAGGTGGCGTTGGGCTGTATTTTACTATAATACGTTATATGCTGTGGTTTAGCGCGGACGAACTACCTGTCAGTTGCGGGGAATATAGGTAGAGATTTAGAAGTTCAGCTTAGCAAAATAAACTGCTTTGGTGTATGAGCAGTATTCGTTTCAATTCATATTCAGAGATCGACTTATATTGAAACCAAATCGGTGTTATTACCAAAAAAAGTTAAATACGTATTGAATACTTGCTTTAAAAAGGTTTCGTATTAAATGCACCGCACTCGCCCGAGGCAAGTTCGCGTTATTCTTTTTCGCAAGTCGAACCTAACATAACCAAAACGAGACAAAAGAGCAAGATGGCCAACATTCAGCGACCGCGGTGCATTTAATTTGAAATCTTTTTAAAGCAAGTATTCAATACGTATTTAACGTTTTTGTAATAACACCGTTAGCGTCTATTTATCTGTACTGAGTAGCAAATCAAGCTCATAAAGAAACATGTTTTAGCGTTGGTAGAAAGGAGGAGGGTTAAAAATTAGCTTGTATTTTTTATGTTTGTTACCTCAGAACTTCGTCAGTAATAAATTGAATTGGAATTTTGTTTTTATTGAAAACGAAAGATTCTCAAGGGGGCCCATTTTAATTTCATGAGCATTGGATTTCAAAGGTACACCAGGGAACACACCAAAATCGAATGGGAAATGTATAGTGATTGAGAACTTAATAGGTTTATGACAATCCAGGACTCTAGGTAGTAACCAAACTATGGTCAAATTAAGTTCTGTTCTTTTTTTAGTACACTTCTTTGAAGTCTGTTTTTATGTATTAAAATGTTATTGGTAGGTACTGACTATCGATTTCATTGTACCTTCCAATGTTTTATATTATTATAAATAAAAATTGTATAAATACCTGTATTATATTTAATTCCTCCTATAAATATATTTAGAGACAATTCATTATTTGTAGGAATATTATTGGGTAATGTTATTAACAAGATTACCTGAATGTGAGTACCATCGGTAAAAGTATCTCTCACGAATTTGTAATAAGGAAAGACACTTCCATAACTTCGAGGCACTCTTAGCGCCAGCATGAGCGGCCGCCGCTCGGCCACCGATGTTGAAGGCGCAGGAGCATCCATCCGCCGAGACATAATTCCACTATAACTGTTACGGCACTAGTCCAAACACATTTAATGCAATACATTGCGCGCCATCTCAACATTTGACCAAAATTCACTAAAACACGTGGCCGCAATAATTATTTATTCTCTCTATAAACGTAACGTAGGTAGTTCACCATTTGCAAATAAATAAATAAGTTATAAATGTGGCAACAGACTGAACCCAACAAGTACTATTGATAAGATTTGTTTGAAGTAACAGAATTGAATTACTATAGGCGTTCTTATCGTATTTATCGATGTGTGTAACGTTTCGAGCTTACATTTAACGCATGGATATGAAAATATAGGCCAGGTAAAAAATAATCCAGAAAATATACTGCGCTCTCCGTTAAACTTAGTGAATCGCTTAAATTTGAAAACATGAACTTCATACAACATGAAGTTTAATTAAATATATATGAAAAAAAAACTTATTTATATATTAATATTTTAACTTTCAAATATTTATTTATTATAAAACGGTCATTATAGGGCGAGATTAAATACTACTAACGCCATCTACCTGATTTTCGAAGAACTTGTTGTGTAACAAACTACAACTAACTGCTACAACGAATTGTGATATATACGTTGATAGTAATCATAGAGGGCGTTGATTAAATTTCAGTATAGATGCTACAACGAATTGTGATATATACGTCGATAGTAATCATAGAGGGCGTTGATTAAATTTCAGTATAGATACTGAATTTTGAATTAACAATAAGATATTTTACAAAATCTATACATTAACATGCCTGGATGAACCTGAATGAAATGGTAATTATTTTTACGTTATCAATATATGAATTAAAACGCAACTCGTACAATTAAAAGTAATTTAAATTGCAATTAATTTATATATTTATTAACGGTTCATATTTTGACGACGGCTACTACCAGTCTGTTCCGTTAAACGGAAGTTCTAAAATCACATAATATTTTTCAATAATGCACAATATTTGGCATAATATATAACACTTTGCAATGATATTTGTTTCATAGAACATAAACTAGTGTTATTTCGATATTATTAAGACGAACTTTATTCTACAGAGTAATGTACATCACAAAAAACAATTCCGTTAAAACATTTTATAATTAAATATTAAACGATTAAAAATTAGATTGGCGTCATTATAATATAATGTTATAAGTAGCGCCATCTACAGGTAGACAGGCAAATACTGTTAAAATATAGTATAGACCTTGCAATATGAACACTACTTACAACACTAGATGTCGCTAAAAAAATAGTACAATAAATACAACTATTTGTTAATAGATGGCGGGTTTACTTAATTAAAACCATAAATATAGTTGACGATGGTCTACTACATCCTGTTAGATCCTCGCAATCACAAGCATGTCCGATTCAATCTTTGTTATGAAGAGAAAGAAAGGTTAAATTCCAAGGCTAAATATGTTGCGTTTTCCTACTAGGGTGAATAACACCTATTAAAAAAACTATACGAGATAATACTTTTCAGTAGCGTATATTATATATAGAAAATATACATATATTTAAACCAACAGTTGACGAACAGAGAACGAATAAAAATGAACACCGAGAGAGAAGAATAATTTACTCAAGAAATGGTATGCATACCGAGGAATGTATGAGGCAGCAGATACAAGGTTGATTAAGCCAGAATATGTTGAATTTGAAATCTCAACGATGATACTCCGCGAAAGTACTGGTAGAGCGTCTCGATACCGGGTGGGTAATGAGTGATTTCTCCTGGTTTTAATTCTCAATTTTTTTTTATAGTAGCACGGCAAAATGACTGCACTGCGCCTGATGGTAAGCACAGTACAATCTAAAAACAATGGCGACCACCGAGTGACACACTATCCATCGCCGGTCGCCGATGTCATGCCGGCCTGTGAAAAGCTGGATATGCACAGGCTGATCCCGAAACGCGACCCGCAAATGCGAATCACTATGACAAGCTTTTTCGCCATATACTTGGTGGTTGCGACCCAGCCAGGCTGTAAAACCCCGCTTTCGCCATTGCCTCGTTCGTTATTCAGCAGGGTGCACCACGTGCAGGTGAGGTTGGCTTGGCTTTCTCAAGTCTTAGATGTTATTTGGCACCAATTACACCCCACTGACACCCATTACACATTAAAGAGATAATAGATAACTTTTGATTAACAAAACCATAGTGTTAAAGCCGAAGTAACGTGAAAATTGGTCGGCTAACATTGATTTGTGTTTTCTGGGAATTATTGCACTTAAGAGGCATTTTCATTCCAATACCTTTACCACTTTGTTGGTAATACATCATATGAAGTTGTTTCCAAACGAAACGTAATTTATGTGGAATAATTAAACAACAACGTTAAAATTAGTTAACTGATGATTGACTGAATAACTTGAAATCTAGCACTTTGTGCTGACAAAGTACTATATTTTAAGTTTTTAAAAAGGCCACGGATCTAAGGACGAAATAAAAACTAAATATAATTTTTTTTATATTTTATAGTATTGTTACATACGTATGCGAAGTCTTTGTTACAAATAAATAACGAACACTCATTGACCGTGGGAACCAGAGACAATGGAATTCTAAAACCGCTCATCTCGATCTTTGTCGAATCGTTCGAATAATTATGTCAGCCTTCCAGAGTGTTAAATCCTACTTTGTTGAAAGGCGCCTGAGTGGAGTTACATTCTGGCCAGAGAATCAAAAGAAGAAAAATTTAAACGGGTTGCCACTCACTCTATCATTATCAAAGTGTAAATGGCAGTAATGTCTAATGGTTATAGTGAGTATTTGATTTATGTCTCTAGGAGTACAAAATAATTTGATGCAAACGACATCTAATCTACCCACGGCCGCTGTTACTTAACAATTTATGACACTTATATAATCCAGCATAATAGTAGACAAATTACTTCTTACTAAGATAATATAATATACTCTGTCTTAAATACCAATAGCGTTGCTGACATAAAAATTAAGAATCATGAATTGCATAATTTTGTCTACTTTAAATAAATTATCATCACGCACATCATACAAAAAACATCTGATCTTTACTACTCAAGGAAAGAATAGATTTCACGTGACAATTCAATTACTATAATTTAGATGATTTTAGTGGCATTGAATAATCAGTTGTCGCCAAATGTTCACACCAACTTCCTAATTGGATGTTAGGTGTGTAAATTATTTAAATGTGTCATTGATAAATAATTCATCTTTTAAAGATATATGCATAGCTCTATGTCATATTTCTGTAAAATAAAGATTTTTTTTTTTCGAACCGACCACGCTATTGACCAAGCAAGATCTTAACAGCTTCACCGGACTACTAAGGCGAGCGCTTAAGGCACTCAGCCCATTTTACTTTGACAACTAGCTCAAGGGTGCGCGGCACACCTCGGCTTTGGCTGTTGCCTGATACATGCAATTCGCGACCTATCTGAGTAAAGTAAAGAGTAATGTGCTTCATCTACTGCCACGTCTATACTAATAAATAAAAAGTTTGCGAGTTTATGATGTTGTAGGGGGTAATATCTGGACCTACTAAACCGATTTTGAAAATTCTTATATAAATAGAAAGCCACGTTATTAGGCTATATATTTATTTATTATTAGATTATATATTTAGCCGAAGAATGGAATATTTTTTTGTGGTAGTCGGAATTGCAAAGTAATTATGAAAAAAAAACTGTCGAACGAAAACGTTTCTTACAAACGCTGCCTTAACGATGAGAGATGATAATGCCTACATAAAGGTCAGTGACAGCATATGTCTACCTTTTATATGTAAGTCACAATAAGTAGGTTTTTTGTAAATGTTTACCGCCCATCGAAGTAGACACGGATCAGCTTGTATTAAATAAAGCAACATTTAAAGGTATCGTTTCTAATGTCAATTTTCTGATTCGATCATGCAGAAAAAGTCTTTTTGAGAGACCCTGAGCGTTCTTAGCCGAATAAGTCTCACTGCAGTAATTGAATACGGGCACTATACACTGGGTCTGTTTCGTTTGTCTTGAGATATTGCGATATTTTACAGTTACGCAACTCTCAGAAATCTGTTCAAACGAGTCAGATTCGACAACTGGCCTTTCTATCGAAGTAAAACTTACCTATGTATACATTATACAATTTGTATCAAGTGAACATAGTTCGATTACAGACGTACATAACATCCAATTTCTACGAGATTTAGTACTACATAAGTATTCGATATGACATTCGTATTATATAGAAATGGATTTATTTTAAGACCAACTCATCGAAAATTGCACTGAGGTCCCTCAGGCTTTGAGTCATGACTATACTATGTAGCTGTAAAACCCTTGAATAATGTGCGATGTATACTCGTCGTTTCTATTAATCCCTAGCTTCTCTTAGTTCAAAAGTTTGAAAACATTTTCGAAAACATCTTCTAAACACGGGTTCGATATTAAATGGCCTATAATTCTTCAGCAAAACATTAAAAACATAAACGTTAATTCATTCTTCATTTTCTAGGTATTAATAGGTCTTTACCTATGGAATTTCCGTTCTGCAGTACTGGCCATTTCAAATCAAAATAATTTTTGTTTGGCTAAGAATTATAATTTCAAATTAATTTTATTTTAAAAACATGGAATTATTTTTCCAAAAGTAGTCATTTGTTTATTGATTAGTGTTACATTTTCATCGCATTTTAATCTTTTTTGCCATCATGGATACGTAAAAATTCCAGTAATTATGGCATACGAGTACCGTCGTGGCAGCTACGCGGCACAAGCCGCACGCAACATCAACGACGTTTACGGAGCTAACACTAAAAACGAACAACCTGTTATTGGTTTGCTCGCTTCCGTTCTGGGAATTTCTACCTGAAAAATGAACCTCACGGTCGTCTAAAGACTTTGGTCGATAATGACGAATTAAATCTACAAAACAATATTGGTCCATTTGCGTCAAATTGACAAGGTAAAAAAAGCTTGACAAATGGGTGCCCCACGAACTCAATGATCGCCAGCGCGAAGTACGCGTCGAGACGTGCCTTGCACTGCTCAACA
>MU158936.1:521022-553566 GCA_015888305.1 Antheraea pernyi
ATCAATAAACTGCCACTGCGTTGGCAAAGATGCATTGATTGCATGGGTGATTACTTCAATTAATACAAATAAAAAATACATGAAAAAAAAACGTTTAAATTTTTTCATACAAAACGGCAATTTCATAGGTAAAGACCTAATATTTTGAGTCGTATGTAACGAGGCAGACTGATAAACTCTATGGCAAGAACTCATTATTAGAACTGGCGTAGAGCAACAATTATCATAAAAAAACAGAACGTCAGACACGTTGCAAGAAAGTTTTAACCATACAAAATAGGTGGTGAAGATGTAATACAATTTTAATTACATTAGGTGTTCTAACACTTGCTGTGACTAATAAAATTGAGAAAGCACTGGGCTAGAAGCACATTGCATTGTGATATTTCTAGCCATGGCTTTTGACAACAGCCCAAATAAAACGTTAATTCAAGGTAACATTGATTCAAGGTAACGTTGATTCATAGGTTTTGATCAAAAAGATAGACTCAACCATCACTACAATGTAAGCAAATGGGCATCTGCAGAATACTGTCAAGTAACGGTTAGGGACTAAACCCTAAGCTAACAATAAGATTCTGCACTGTATTAGTTACACCTATAATAATATTAGCCTCTGTACTTTTCTGTGGAAAGGCAAACGAGTTGGCTGTTAAAACCCATCTAGCTATAGTACATACATTGATATCTATCCTGGCGCTATATCTATCTACTTTGGAGTGACTCTGTAATCTTTGTTAAATCTTACATGCTTTCATCTATATGTTGAGAAGTTGGCGGGATTAACAATACGCAGAAATTACGTTCAGGGGAGGGTGAAATGGCTATTGTGACATATAATGTATTCACGCAGTTCTATTGTAAGCTTTAGCATGACCATCTGTGACGTGTATGCGTGTTTGTGTTATTTGTTTGTTTCGTTTTAAATTTTGTATTAACATTAATATGACCGACTAAACGTCCGTTTATCATTCATATTAGGCTCCCATCGAAAATCAGCGCTGCAGTACTACTTACTGTATTGCAGATTTTTGCTGAATGCAGATGTTATGACACCCGAAACTAAGTTTGAGAAATCTTAGACTGTAGATATTCGTTGATGTGGTTAAAATTGGGTAGTCTAGTATGATATACTGATTGCTCTAAGCTTGGTACACAACGCAGGACATGGAATTTATGGGGAGCGGCCTAATTTTTAGAAACACATTAGTCTTGGCAGTTTCGTCTATATTCTCCAAGCAGATATGTACGACATTCTAAGTAGTGTTGATATCAATGTGTAACTCATCTACGTTGCCCATAACCGTAGTCAGTTCGGAAAAAAAAAAGTTGCCCATATATACGTCATTTACGTTAACCATATATTTTTATACATTCGATTAGTTTCCGGGCGTGCAAGCGTTCCAGGCAATGAAGCTGCTAATGAGTTAACAAAACTCTGGGAAAACATATTTTTCCTGAACAGTTCTGTACAATTCTTAAAAGTCTCACTCGATTAACCTCAATGAGTCAGGAACTAGTTATTACCACCAAGAAGTTATAAAACATAAAAACAATCCAACGCTTTGACTTTAATGCAAGGTAATGATAACGAGCTCCTCATATTCCGTACGAATCAAATAATACTTTTACTCCCTGAATACTGTAATCTAAACAAACCAATATAGCACATAGGTTCAGAATACAAGAAACTGCAGTTTTTGCAATACTGCGGAACAGACTCCAAAGCATCTTTTGTGTGTACGTGATCCACTGAAATCTAAACGTAACCGTATTCTAAGAAAGCATGTATTGGTCTCGGAATCTGGTAACATCACTCTCGGTCAAAAAAAACCTCGTAGCCAGTAAGTAGATCGCATTCCAAATGCTAAAATGGCGTATAATTATTTGTATATTGACAATCGCGTTGTAGACAATTTTCTAAGCTTAAACTAAAGCATATGTTTCCAAAGTAAAAAATATATAGATTTATATGAACATTTATATGCGCCCTTTTGGTATAAAACGCTATCTAACCGCTGTGATACGCCCTTTTTGTATTTGTCACGGGATATAAAACTATAGGACTAAATAGTGAGATTTATTAGTGCGAGTTGATCCTAATACTTCGATCAACAATAACTAGATAAAGGGTCAGGTACAAAATTGAAGCTAAAATCTGTCCGCGTAAATATATACTTATGTGTAGCTATTTGTTTACTAAGAAAGGGAGAAAAAAAGTTTTAAAACAGTTTTAAGCTCAACCTAATTACAACCATAACACCTAGTAATAAAGTCACAAATATTCAAAATATTATCTAATACTTACGATAAAACGAGCAAAGTAATAAATTACTCCCCTCACAAATGAAAAGACAACATAAACAACATTTAGTGTGAATTCAACCTTAACACGTATTGAATAAAGTACGTTTTCCCGTTATTGTGCGTGACGAGGCCAAACATTTGTAACACAGGTTTAAAATCGGTAATTTTGTTCAAAATTTGATATTATTTGTTAGTTTAAAGATTAAAATATAACTTATTCAACATGTATTTAGCGAAAGTAAGATACTCCGGCCGTTAAATTGCTTTTTCGGGTATTATTTTTGCATCTTTTGAATACACTGCGGCATGTGAAACGGGCTTACATTGGCTGTGTTTCAAACAAACTAAACAAAATAAGGGCACACATTTCAAGTGAGCTCTTATTTACCTAGACGTATTTTTCGCGCCGTCCCTTTATCTAGTTATTGTTGATCGAAGTCCTAATAGGTATTATTCGTCACAATGATACATGACTATTTAACCATGTAACCTCTTCTAGAATAAAAAATGATAGATAACTTTATTTCATTCTTCCAAAATTTTAATATATTTTTTTAACTTTTATAATAACATTCTCAACTTAACAGGAAAAGGTCAACAGAGATCATGCGGAACCGTGAGAACATTTTCCTGTTAGATCGATTGTATTTTATTATGCGTATGAAAAATTTACCATAAATATGTAGCATCATAGTGCTATATTACAACTGCACCAAAAGTAACAAAAAAGGCGCATGTAATTAAAACACAAATTTCAGAACAATTGAAAAGTCTACAGCTTGCGTCGTATAGCGAAGTACGACTAATTCGTTTTTATATAAACCAAAGCTTATAAGCAAACAAGAAAACTGTTAGATGTGCCATCTTTCGTCACTTCGAATATCACTACATAGTATAAAACAAAGTCGCTTTCTCTGACCCTATATCCCTATGTATGCTTAAATCTTTAAAACTACGCAACGGATTATGATGCGGTTATTTTTAATAGATAGGGTGATTGAAGAGGAAGGTTTATATGTATAATAACATCCATTAAATAGTGGAGAAGTACTGTTATTTACACGGGTAAGCTAGTATTTAGATAAGACCCAATATCACAGAAAACGGCAGACGTCCTTCTTTGGACGGTACTAGTATACTAAGACGTTATTATCTTACACAATTTTCATAACGATTGACACTAAAGGTCAAATTTAATAATATCAAAAGATACGATCCCTATATGGAAATATTATTATAGAAGACATACATAGTGCGTGTATATTATTAATACTATGTGACAAGATAGCGCTCGTTTGACCGTTTCCATGAAACAAAATGATAACTTTAGAATACACAGTGCTAAGACAGTCATCTGAATGTGACCGTAAAATACAATTTTAAATCAGTATATAATGTATTTGTTAATGTTTTAGACAGACATTTTGTATATACTTCGAATAAAATGTGATGAGGTAATTGGCGGGAATAATGACGCATAAAGAGTAGATAGCGCGATGACCTTGAATGGTTCACTGCCTATAACCACGAAGGCAAGCCCCGACAGTGGACAATAGCTGTGCCCTCATTTAAACGTTTCGTATCGCTTCTTGTCTACGTTTTATCGAAGAAAACAAGTTTTATTATATCATATACTACAGTTCTCTTCAAACTTTTTGACCGCACTGGATATAGTTGTGCAAAACACAAATGTAGGTATATATACGTATAACTTATACATATGTATAACATCGAGACAACTTAAGGATAATGAAACGTTAATGTTAGATTATTTTAATAATATGTGACTATATTATGCGTGAGTCCGAATACTGCTATATGCGAAGCGGCTAAATAGATTGACGAGGACTGTACAATATACAAATACAAACTGCATTATAAAATCCTTTTTGTCTGGACATTAATCATACGTGTCACATACAGTGAGGTCCATTGAGACCTCTTCTAACTCAGTAAAGGCATATTTAATGAAGACTTATTTTCAACTTTATAATACAATAAATTTGAATTATTTTTTACTCTGGTTTTAATAAAAAGGCCGCACTGACCCTATTATACAAAAATACGGGTGCGGTCATAGAACATATAGAGGTCTCGATTGCCCTACTAACCTCAAAATTTTATCTTAAAATATGGTGAGGTTTATAAGCTGTCCAATTTGTTGCATTATATGAACATACTGTTGAAAATTGTATAGATTATAAAAACAAGATAAGGTGAACTTTGCTTTGCACGTATAATGAATACCAAATAATTATGTAGATAAGTACGTTATATAGCAAAAACAGTAGGTCCAATTTAAGAAGAATGAGATATATGGTAGTGTAGGTAAGTAAACATTGTGAAGTGAGTGAATACATAATTATTTTGCAACACGATAGGTACCCAGTGGTCGTAAAATCACGGTCGTAAGTAGAGTATAAATCAGGTATTGATAACCTTTAGAAAGTTGGAGCGCCAAAGTTTAGGATAATTACATTTGAATAAAAATTAATGAAAATGCGCGATGTGAATAGTGGTTATTTGTAAGAAACAAAACTTTATACATTTATCAATTAATGTAATAGTAAAGATAAACGATTAGGAATAACATAATTAATGAGACGTTTGAACTTGAATTAGAAATGAGATAATCAACGTTGGGATCAATTCCAATTCAAATTATCATCAACTAGCCGACCTGTGCCCACTTCGTTGGGCGGTAATGGGCATTATCAAGCTACAAGTTTTCTCTAGAACTCAATCATATATATCTCATAATTAAGGCAGCGTTTATAAGAAACGTTTTCGTTCGACCATTTTTCTCCGACTCCCCAGATATTACCCCCCACAACCTCACAAACTTTACCTCTTTATAATATTAGTATAGATAATATAATTAGTTAATAGCTTCTCCCCGCGACTTAAACGCGTGGAATAGTTATTTTTATTGGCCTTAGCCTATAACCATTCTCGATGAATGAACTATATAACACAGAAAGAATGATTCAAATCGGACCAGTAGTTCCAGAGATTACCCCTTACAACGGCACGACGTCACAAACTTTACCTCTTTATAATATTACTAGCTGTAACCCGCGGCTCCGCACGCGCTTTTTAAAAAATGTATTAAAGAAATGGAAAATTGTGAGTGGGTGTATACATTACAGAAAAGTTTTTTCAAAAACATTTGTAACTACGACAATCACGCCAACTGTAACATGTAACGTGTACATTAGATATATCAATACAAATAGTATATCGAGTGGGATGGGATTTATCATCAGCAACATAACTGGAACTTCAACCTACTATATACCAAACTCAGTACTCACTAACACTATATAAGAAAGTAATGAAAATTATAAGCAATACATTATCGAACAATATATCTTAAATCTTTTATTTTATAGATAGATATAATATGCCCGTATTGTCGATATACTTAAGTTATTCTTATACGTTGCTATAATAAATGAGTTATGTAGAAGCAAACGTGGTAAATAAGACAATATGGACGCCAAATTGACCAAAAAGATGATATAATTCATATTACATACAAATATATGACTTTCAATTATGTATATTTATTCTTGGAGTCAGTAAGGCACACGTCTCACGTCATCAATTTCACATGGACTAATACATACGTAGCAGTCAATCACTACATAGTGTACCAATTCAAATAAAAAGAGAATCATTAAAATCGGTTCATAATTAACTAAAATATCGATTAACATGCATGAAAAAAATACATACAACCGAACATAGTAATCTCCTCCTTTTTCGAAGTCGATTAAAAAAAGTCCCCTGTTAGCTTATCTGTTCGCGATAAAGTCAAAAACTACCATTTTCATGCTGTTTTCACCAGTAGATAGAATGATAATTCATGGGGAAGGTTTAGGTATAATTTGTCAAAGTTTTCATTTTATTATCCGGGCGCGACAACGTCTTCCGAGCCCGCTAGTTATCTGCCCGTAAAAGCCCCGTGAAAGTCGGTCCAATCAATTAGGAGATAGTAGGATATTGCGGACAAAGTCTTGAGAAACAAAATAAAATAATTACTTCTTATAAGGTGAGTTATCTTCCAGTGAAAGTCCCGTGAAAATCAGTTCAAGCATTACGGATATTCCACTGCGGCCGAAGGCGAATAAAAAACCTAAATTACTTTTTATAAGGTCTCTTATCTACCAGTAAATACCCCGTGAAAATCGGTCCAACCATTTTGGAAATAGCCATGCGGACGAAACCGCAGACAAATAAAATAGAACATGTCAATAAAATGTCAGTAAAAAGTAAAATTCCCGTAAATATAGGTCCAGCCGTTTTGGAGATTACCCGCAACAAACAAACAAACAGAGAAATATACTAATATAAAAATATAGACAAAGTATAAAGAAATTTTTTTTTGTTCATTTGTAGCCTTAGCCATTCATCAAAAAGTTGTTATTTTAATTGTACATACACAAACTTTATTTTTATAATACGTAATAGAGAACAAATAAAAAATTAGAAATAAAAGTAGTATAAACTTTTTCCATAGGAAAACAAAATAAACTTCGAAAATGTTTGCGATAGAAACTTACCACGTTACCATGGCAACGTATATAATACTAACGCTAACGAAATCTTTATTTGAACAATTTTGTTTTATGATTATGAAGACTAAAAAAATAATAATGATGGATAAAATAATGTACGACATATTATATAGAAGATTTGGCGCTTATGCCTTTATTGTAACTTAGACATGGAATAAAATTGATTAAAGGATATATAAGAAATACCTATATTGACAACTTCAAAATTGGCAGTATGGATTAATTCCTTCGCCTGTCCTATTGAACGAATATTATTACTACTACTAACGAAATCTCTCAAAAGGAAAAAAGTGCCCGATTTTGAAACGTTCTTCATTGGTGCTCTGCTTCTATTGATCTTAGCGTGACGATATATAGCCTATAGCCTTCCTCGATAAATGAACTATCTAAAACCGAAAGACTTTCTCAAATCAGACTGGTAGTTCCTGAGATCATAGCGTTCAACCAACCAAACAAACAAACAAAAAGAAAAGGCGATACTTATTTCCAAATGCAGTTTCATCTTTAAAGCTTGACGTAAGGCATTATTATTTATTATTTGTCCATTTTAATTGTTTGTTTATGGTTTAACGTAAGATAGAACTATTCTAAATAAAGTAAATTATGCGTTCTGTGTTTTAGATTGACCAACATGTACAAGAATTGACGTAGAAGATACAGCTAGTTTTGTACCAGATAAAACTATTGATAATACCCCTCGTAAAAAAAAAAACTCAGGTCACGTATAGAATGCTTGGAACTTATTTTGCATCAACGTGTATTAAACATGCTTACAATGCAAACAAAGGCATCTGAAGCGCAAATGATTTCGAATGGAAGAATTAACTTCAAGAGTTGAAGCAAAAGAATTCAATAAACAAATCAAATATTGAAGTTTTAAGTAGTATGAATATCACAAGTGCCGATATAAGAATTCTTTTGCTTCAACTCTTGAAGTTAATTCTTCCATTCGAAATCATTTGCGCTTCAGATGCCTTTGTTTGCATTGTGTCTTCTAAGTAAAGTTCTTGGTAACTATTTTAACTCTTACCTAGAATATTATAAAAATAATGGTTATTTCCGAAGCTATTTTGCATAACACAATATAAATGCATACTTAGCTAAATGTGTTGCCTACATTAGACATTTAGAAAAAAATATCCTTTATCCGTCACGCCTGAAGTCTGGACGAGTTGTTAGTAGTGCATAAAATAAATTAAAATCCACATTTCAAAGAGCGTTAGATTCCTACTGCAGTATTATAATATTGATAATGATATAAGCTGTATCGTTGCAACAGGTCACAGCGCCTAAGTTCCCCGTTGTGTTTAAGATAGGCCACGCGCACAGCGGCGTGGCCAAGGTGAAAGTGGACTCTCTGGCCGACTTCCAGGTAAGTACCAAATCACGATCATAACCGCTTATATTGTTTCCGTATTATTTTATGCTCTCTAATTGTTTAAACTATCACAGCGGGATAACAATTATTACTCTCATTTGCATATATTACAGTTGGATTTTATTTTTTATCGCTGTTTTATATAATTAATTTTACATTACTTATTAACTAGGTAATCTCAAGTACCGTGGAAAAACGCTGTATAATATTAAAATGTGATTGAAAAAAATATTTGTCATAGTTGTTAAATCTTACCCAGTTCTGGATCTCAAAACTAAGACACGTAAGCACGTGTCTCACAAAAAACCAAAGGATTCTTAGTTGATGTAGTCTTCTTAGTAAATGAAGTCTCTATTTAATGATTGATGAATTATCAGATATATGCATGTATATATTATGAATATAGTGAATTTTTATGTTTTCACTTCCATTTATAAATAAATGCCCAGACTTTTAAACATGTATATATAAAATAATTTCTTGTGAGAAGCAATATTCATAAGACTTAGGTACTGTTTGATATCAAATTAGAATTTATTTAAAAATATTTATTTTTCTGTAATAGTGGAAAGTTTAAATTACTGACATGAAAAGATTATTAAATGCACGTTAAGCGAATTATCCTTTCCATTGTCGATATAACCTCTATCATTTTTTTCTTCCTTCCGGATCCTTCAATCGACATATGGAATAGGAAAAGGAATATGGAAAATAAGAATTTTTTATGTGGTACAGCTACGCTGAGGCTATTAATGATTTCAGTATGAATGAGTCGGCTCGACCGGGGTACTACCGGGGTGCTTGCATTGTTGCATTTCGTTCGGTCAGTGAGAGCGCCGTAGGACCATCTCCCCTTCCCTTCCCCCTTTCCTTACTCCCCCTCTCCCCCAAGACAGGTTGGTTAACCCCGATTTTGAAACATGCTTCATTAGCCTGAGCAACATGCTACTATAGATCTTAGCGTGATGATGCTTAGATTAGCGCTATCTAACACTGAAAAAAAATTTCAAATCGGACCTGTAGTTCCTGAGATTAACGCGTTCAAGCAAACAAACACTTCAGCTTTATAATAGAATATATAGATTCAGATTTATAATAATACTAGCTGTTACCCGCTGCTCCACACGCGTTTTTTGTAAATGTATTAAAGAAATGTAAAATTGTAAGTAAGAGAGTACATTACAGAAATTAAAAAAAAAATGTTACTACGCCACGCACGCCATTGACTGTAACATGTAACGTGTACATTAAATATGTGATACTAATAGTATATCGAACGGGATGGTATTTACCATCAGCAACATACCTGGAACTATAACCTACGTAATATATACCACCCTCACTAACACTATATTAGAAAGTAATGAAAATTTTAAACTATACATTATCGAACAATATGTGTTAATTTGTTTATTATATAGATATAACATGCCCATATTGTCGATAAAATTGTGTTATTCTTATACGTTGATAAAATCACTGAGTGTTGTGTATGCAAATGCGGTAAATAAAACAAAATGGTCGCCAAATTGACTAAAATGATAATATAATTCAAATTACATACATTTATTCTTGGAGTCCAGTACAACACACGTCACACGCGCTTGTTTACAGTAAACAAATTATTTTTGATCAATTTCACACGAACGAATGCACAGGTAACTGTTTATCACTACATAGTGTAAAACAAAGTCCTCTGTAGACAGACCTCTGCTACCAGTGAACACCCCGTGAAAATTGCTCTAACCATTTTCGAAATAACATTGCGGACGAAGCCACGGACAAATAAAATAGAATATGCCAGCCGCTATAATTTTGGCTTCTGCCAGTAAAATTCCCGTTAAGATAGGTCCAGCCGTTTTGGAGATTACTCGGAACAAACAAACAAACAGAGATAATATAAGAATACCGACGAAATATAAAAATAATAATTTTTGTTATTTGTAGCCATATCTATTAACTTGCTTGGTCAATAGCGTAGTCAGTTCGAAAAAAAAAAAAGCTGTTATTTTATTTTTACGTGTAATGATCTTTTTGGAATAGGAACAGAAAATAAACTTTGAGAATGTTTGCGATAGAAACTTACCACGTTACCATAACAACGTATATAATACTAACGCTAACACGCAGCGAAAGCAATCAAAGCTAACAAACAAACAAACACACAAAATATGATAATATAAAAATATAGACAAAGTATAATAAAAGTTTTTTTTTGGTCATTTATAGCCATATCCATTCATCAAAAAGTTGTTATTTTTATTGTACATACACAAACTTTATTTTTATAATACCTAATAGAGAACAAATAAAAAATTGGAAATAAAAGTAGTATGAACTATTTGAATAGGAAAACAAAATAAACTTTGAAAATGTTAGCTTTGATACTTACCACATAACTTCAGAATTGGCAGTATGGATTAATTCCTTCGCCTGTCCTATTGGACGAATATTATTACTACTACTTAACACGTTACCATGGCAACGTATATAATAATAACGTAATCGCTCAAAAGCAAAAAAAGTGCCCGATTTTGAAACATTCTTCATTGGTGCTCTGCTTCTATTTGTCTTAGCGTAATTATATATAGCCTATAGCCTTCCTCGATAAATGAGCTATCTAAAACCGAAAGACTTTCTCAAATCGGACTGATAGTTCCTGAGATCATAGCGTTCAACCAAACAAACAAACAAACAAACAAACAAACTCTTCAGCTTTATATATTAGTATAGATTATTAGTATAGATAGTATAGATAAACATGACTCAACACTTTGATTTATTAGATTTAATCACAGAAAAGGGCTGTTCATATACATAATTATGCTTCCAAATGTACAAAGCACTTTTACGTCCGCGATTTTTTAGTTTCTGAGGGCCATATGAAAATCTCTGCCGTTCCGTCTTCAGTCCGCGAACCGAGAGTTGCCCATATACTCGTATTGTATAAATGTTCACATACTAAATAATAACTAAATAATGATTTTCTTTGTGCTGTCTGTTTCGCTTACTCGTTTTTACTACTCAAACAATTATTTTGAAATTTTACATTCACGTCAGGAGTAAACAAAGAGACGTGGTACCCCTACCTTTGATCAAGAAAAAATATACTGTTCCCGTTTAATAGATTAAACTAACGAAGTTGCGAGCAAAATATAGTTATATATAGAATAACACAACGAAGCCACTTTCCTCTTATTAAAACTTGAACCTGATGATTCTTGTAGATTTTATATTCGCTTTAGGTGACTCTTAAGAAAATTTGAATATCGTACAATTAAGGATTTCTACAAGAATATATAAAACCAACCTCCAACAATGGGTATAGATATAACTCTTGGGAAGGGTCCTCGTCGAAACTAACAATTTATTAACGACGTAAAACATGCAAGCGTGTACATTTCTGACATTTTCAATTGTTCGCCATTGTACAATAAAGCTTCTCAAGTATCCTGTATATAGTATTAAAATGTGTATATGAGATAAACCATCGTTGGTGCATTACACACCTTACAAGGGAAATTGGATTTATTATTCTTCAACCAAGAGTAGTCGAAGCGATTAATTAAATGATCAATTATAACTTCCTGAAAGTTTTTATCTAATTGCAATATTATAATTTTAGGTATTTATAAGGTACAGACGATTCTAGATAAAGTTATATGTATATTGTACAATGTACATATAAAATGAAAGTTGTATCAAGCTGTATCATCCAATCCGGATATGTTTTCATATTTCTCTTCCAAAAAAAATGATATATATATATATATATATATATATATATACAATGTTATATGTTATGTTATATATGTATACTAGCCGGCAGACGTTGTCCCGCCCTGATTAAAAATAAATCCTTGACAAATTATATACTAAAGCGTTCCTCATGAATCACTTTATCCACTCGTGAAAACCGCATGAAAATCCGTTCAGTAGATTTTGACTTTATCGCGAACAGACAGACAGACAGACGCGGTAGGTGACTTTATTTTGTACTATGTATATATATATTTTACGTTTATTTATTACGTTATGTTATATATATGTTCAATAACACCAATGTTATCTATCTGTCGATCTAATTAGTGGTTATGCGTTCGGGAAAACATCATACAAGTATATTACATCTTTCTTAAAA
Organism: Antheraea pernyi; assembly: GCA_015888305.1. Lineage (NCBI taxonomy): Eukaryota > Metazoa > Arthropoda > Insecta > Lepidoptera > Saturniidae > Antheraea > Antheraea pernyi. Next base: position 533,429 of record MU158936.1, read on the forward strand.
TAAAAATAGTTACTTATTATAACGTACAACAACATTTCATAGTCATACATCCGTTACATTTAAAAAATGTGTCAAGCTTTTGGTAGTTTAAAAAAAAGGCAGTAAATACTAATAAATGCTAAAATAGTATCTAATAATTATTATGTTACCAGTCCTAGCCCCAGTTCTAAGTAATTTTTCACTTTTTGGAGTGGAATAATTTAAAGAGTTTTTTTTCGCAGCAATTAAGCATTCACACGCGAGTCTGTGTATATAACAGAGACGGAAAAGTTAATGGACTTGCATATACTAACCGAAAATATGCTTGGAATAATATAGCGAGTCAATAATGTCTAATTAAAAATAATTTTCTCAAATCTATTTTATATCTGAGGCAATGATGTTGGAACTAAGAACATCAATAATAACATAAAAGACAGGTGAACCAATAACATCTAAAGTTACAGATACTGTTAAAATTTCCGAAACAGAACACTAAAAATAGCTGGAAAGAAATGATCGTAAAACAAGTAACAATGTTTATGATGGACATTTAAAATTGTTCACTTAATAGCTCTACTGGAAAAGATTAAAGACGCTTAAAGTCAACTGTGCTTTCAATACAAATATGGCAATAAAAAGTATTTTGACTTTGTGTTGATTATACAGAATCAGTATAAATCAAATAGATATAGGTATCTGCGATGCTCTAACTTACTTATCTATACTAATATTATAAAGAGGTAGAGTTTGTGAGTTTGTGACGTTGTAAGGGGTAATCTCAGGAACTACTGGTCCGATTTGGAAAATTCTTTCAGTGTTATATAGCTCATTTATCAGGGAAGGTTATAGGCTATATATCATCACGCTAAGACCCATAGGAGCGGAGCAGCAATGAAGAATGTTGCAAAATCAGGGTATTTTATTCCTTTTCAGAGCTTCCGCTGCGTTTTAGCGCAAAATAGCCATTCCACGCTTACGTATTACCGCCCAACGAAGTGGGCACGGGTCGGCTAGTATATTATACATGCACCAGTTTGTTTGTTACTCTTTCACATCTTTAACTATTTAACCGATTATTTTGAACTTTTGCATACACTTTGCTACGAGTACAGAAAAGAATATGGGTGCCTTTCAACCAGAAAACGTGTACCTATTCTTCCCGAGAGATAGAATAAATCTACATTAACGCGAGCGAAGCCGCGACCAAAAAGGTAGTATTACATCAAAACGATCGCTTTTGCTTTATATCCATGATAAATAATCTATAAAAATAATAAAATTAAAATGTCTGTTTGTAAAGTCAAAATATGAATTCTTTACTAAATAGTTATCAAAATATATACGAAACATACAAAAAAACAACAATTTGTAAAGTAGTTGTCTGTGTGTCCGTTTGTTTCGACTAATCTCCGTTTGACCGGTTTTTAAGGGACTTTCACAATACAGATAGCTTTGGGAAAAAAATACGGTTCCTGTGAAATATATTACCCACACCTATAAACAAACACATACGAAATTGCGGTAGTCTTGGTGCAGAACAAACGTCAACGTTTTACACTGTATGCGTGTTGTTAAGTGCCTATATAATGTTAAGGACGTATTACCCTGCTTAGCGGCTTACCCTTACCTATGCAGTTATTGAGATGTTTAGTTTGATTGATTTTGTTTAAAATAATCATCTCGATTATTACCCTCACAGATGAACAGAGGTAAAAGTAATTGATTAGCGGTATTACCAATAGAAACGTTTAACTTACAAGGATAAAACTAATTTTTTTGATTGCTTAGATTTCAGCGTACTGATTCAACGTGTGACGACACATCATTGTGGGAGAATAGAATAAAAAGTCACAATGGAAGGAAGTTTACTTCCAACTATCATAGCAACTGCTTTTATAGTAACAAAACGATTCTCATTGCTTATGTTGTTGTATTGTTTGTTATCTTAATTTTTTTTAACTATTTATGAAAACGGTTAAATCCTATTACGTAAGGCCCTACTATATACATAACATAGACATTCTGGAATTAATACTATTCTCACAATATTCTGGCCCGACGAACCAAGATACTCATGACTGTATGTTCAGATAATTTTGTACATGTCACCGCAGACATTATCTTCGCATGTCGTAATGTCCTATCTAGACGGAATAATATATATACAAAATTACGATTTATTTACAGCTACATATCACTTCCGTCAGTCATACCCAAATAAATGTTTACAGAAAATGTTACAATTTTAGAGTATAATGTGGTGACAAAAATTGTGATACTATTTCAAGGAGAGCTAATATAATAAGTAGTATGTACTTGTGTGTTAATGCATGGTATATACCATGTATGTACGTATTATACATACCATATGCATGTATGTACATACTAATGTATTTGTGTATTTTGATACGTTGTTACATTTGTAACGATTTTGTGTATTTCTATAGATCATTAGGTACTGGCAAGTTGAATAAATAAAATTAATGTAGTGTATATGTTTCTGTTAAACAGCGTAACTTTTTGAGGATATTGTTAACTTTTTTTTTATATCATAGTAGGCAAACGAACAGATGGGTCACCTAATGTTAAGTGATCACCGCCGTCCATAGACACTTGCAACACCAGAAGAGTCGCAAGTGCGTTGCCAGCCTGTGTTTGGGAGAAGGAGAAGTGGGGAAGGGAGGAGGGGGAAGGGAGTTGGGTATCCGGTACTCTCACTGACCGAACAAAACGCAACAATGCAAGTACTGTTACTTCACGTCGGTTTTCTGTGTGGTAGTGAAACCAGTAATAGCTTCAGCGTGGCTCTACCACCTACAACCAACTAAGTAACTAACTAATTGGCACGGGTTAATTAACAAATAAAATGGGTCCAAATCTTCCCTCTACAGTACGAACATGTAATGAAATAAAACAGCAACTAAAGAACTGAACGTCAATCTGTCAATATTTTTATCTCTTTACTGCTTCGTTTCACACCCTAAATCACTTTTTTATATGAAGATTTTTTAACCCAATTTTTTCTTACAAAACCTTGTCCTGATTGAAACAAAAAAGAAATACCCAAATAGACGCAATCGTTCTGAACCAATTCCATTATATACATTCGGCAATTGATTTTTATTTATATAAATATATAGATAGATAAAACATTAAAATGTTAAAATTATCAAAATATATAACAAAGTAAGTTTGTACACAGGAGAAACATATTTCGAATTGAATCGTTTTTTTTTCGAACTGACTATGCTATTGACCCAGCAAGGTCTTAACAGCTTCACCGGACTATCATTGAATCGTTAAAATATCAACTAGTACTTTTTATTCTAAATTCATTTTATAACAACATGTCAACTAGACACTAAATAACGAACAGTAAAAATTAATGTAAATTTGAATGTATGTCACGCAAAAACGTAACGCTTTCTAAACGAACTTGATTAGTTAGCAGTAAAAAACGTTAGGTAATTTGAGGTTATATACTGGGATTGTTGTACGTACATCGGTACATTTTCCTGACATAGAATCAGGGAGTAACGAAAAATCTGCAAATGATAAAGTATGTATGCAAGTTCTAAGTATGTAGTAACAAATTGCAAATATGAGTATTTTGTACTATTAAATATGGCAGTCAGGACACCTACTTTCGAGGAAATACCGTCCTTTGATGATGTTATCTGGTAAAAACCTATTTTAATTAACACTACCAATAGGTACAAACGCTAAAGTAAACAATCTCGTTTTTGTCTGATTTACTTTTAATAATAAATAAGAAATCATACCTTTGAGTAATACGAAGTGTTTCTGGTAATACATCAAAAGATTAACTGAGATTATTCGTAGAGGTTATGACTGATAAGCATATCACACTGAGAAAAATATCACGTGGATCTAGTTCATCTAGCATACATGCCGTATGTACAACATACCAGTATATATACGCATTTATATTTGCTGTCGTCGTTTAACATGATAATAAGTGAGACAATGACTGGACCTTGAATCTATTTGGATGTGTTGTCTAAATACTAGGAAATTTCGTAATGAAACAAATGATCTCCAGATATGATTACATCGTTTGCTTAGATCACGAAATGTGTAACTACCTCTACAAGTATACCTAATACTTTATAATTATAGATTAGTTTAAAGTCTGATAACAAGGCGACAGTAAACAATTCAAATCGATTGTACATATAATTGATTTCGATAGTTCCCTTTCACCTAATTGAATTTGAAACAACCCGCCGAAACCATGTAAAATGAAGAGCTGTATCACATAAATCCGTAATTTTTCGGTAATACAACGATCACACATAAAATTTTAATAATTTAAGAGGTATCACAATAAATGTAATAGATAGATAAATGTAGAATAATAGATAAATGTGTATTATTAATTAATTGAAATATGTGTTTTTTTATCATTTATCTATACTAATATAATGTATTATATTATAAAAAGGTAAAGTTTGTATGTGAGTTTGTGACGTTGTAGGGGGTAATCTCAGGAACTACTGGTCCGATTAGAAAAATTATTTCACTGTTATATAGCTCATTTATCGAGAAAGGTTATAGGCTATATATCATCACGCTAAGACCATTAGGAGCTGAGCATCAATGAAGAATGTTTCAAAATCGGGGTATTTTTTTCTCTTGAGAGCTTTCGCTGCGTATTACCGTTAGCCCAAAGTAACTGTTCCACGCGAACGAAGTCGCGGGCAGAGGCTAGTTATTAATAATCTTCTATGGAGGTTAGGTTAGGTAAATCTTTTATTATTCTTTGTGTTAAGTATAGTTATCGATATAAGTTATGGTGCATAATCGGTACTCGACTCTCTATTATCTTTCTATTATAAGTTAATACATGCAAAATTTGGTAGAGTATAATATACTCTATACCTATACGAAAAATAAAAGCATATCAATTGAACTGAAAATATTTACGTAAGTTATACATCCTTCAATTATTTATTAAACAAAACTTGACGAAGGTATTACTTTTACTTGCAGTAAAGACATAATAACCGTTAAACAATTTCCGTAGTACCGGAAGTAACAAAGTAACAACGTATCCACACGGTTCATTGAAATGCCACGAAATAAAACTACAAAATAATAGTGAATTTAATTTTCCACACTATTGTTTCGTTATTCTTTCGACAAGTTCAGATGAGTCATTCGCTTGAACTCAAAGTAGAAAACACAACCTAGTTTTGATATAAACGTTGAATCGATTGAAAATGCCACTACGATTCTTTTAATTGTTAAAAATTTCTTACCGTCACTTACAACACAGCTTCAAAATTAACCATCGAGTATCCAAGGTCCATTGTTATTCATCAATTTATGTGTCATATCTGAACGAGATGTCTCAACAATCGGAATAATCGCAGCGGTATTTTCAATTGATTCAACAATTTATTCTCCCTGAACAGATAAACTGGTTTATTTCGACCGTTTTCGCCTAAGACAATGCTACAAAATGTATTGAATGAAACGTAACCATTCCGTCGTATAGCAATCCAAACATACACTGAATAAGATTTCCTATACCAGACACCGCCTGATAAGTCGACGTTAGGTCCAAAGTCGGTTCAGTTTTTACTAATTAACAAGTGATCAAATCTCATTATAGTCTCACCGTGTCACTTGACAAAAAAAAATTACAAATTCAGAGGTATGTCCCATTGTAACAAAAAAAAAATTACTCGTTATATTTTACTTTTCAAGAAGTTTAAACTTCGTAAGTGATCTCCAGCTTGAATTGTCAGAATCAAATTGTGTACTCGCAGTTCGTTCTCTATAATTTATTAGTGTGTCATCATCATACGTTAGTAAATTATTATTGCAGTTGTAGTTACAAAACGTCATATGGACAGAGATAAATCACAGACCAAAAATAGTTCTACACATTGCACGATCAATTAATCTAGGTTTACAAATTTATTGAGTCTAGTTCGAAGTTAACGTCGAGTATTATCGTGGAAACACGTTATTTGAACAAGTTTTTTTTCCAGAATAGGGTTGCCGCACAAAGCATGTTGATTATATTATCATATTCAAACAAATTAAAACACATTCAAACTCTTAAATTTTTCTTTGTGTCACTTGAACAAATATATAATTCCGATTTACCTTTGAAGGATTTTAATAATCATGAAGTATTTTATCGTTTGCCAAAGAAACTAAGTAGTAATATGTATACTATGTAAATATAAAAGAATATTTATAAGAATCGAATGTTAACATGCAGTAGATAAAGTCTGTGTTTTTCAACAACAGAATAATAAACACACATATAAATACGACTTTTTATAAAATGTATTGATTGTAAATTTTGTTACGAAACTGAAACTAATTGTTGTTAGTCACACTTCACACAGAAAATCTCTCGAATTGTTTGTCACAAGTAATATACAGAGCACAAGGTTAAAAAGGCTAACGACGTGTCTCAAGTACGATAAAGTCATATAGAAACGATAAAGATACAGTAACTGTACAGAATTCAACTTGTAACAGTATATTTATGCAAAGTTTAACTAAACAATGCTTTACAGGTAAAACAAAGACAAGAGTTTCCTATGCGTTACTGCCTTGCACTCACGGTACGTGTCTTCACAGACAAACCTGCACATGGACGCGTCGCGTCGTGCCGCAAATACTATGTCTATGAACATGCTTTCTTAGCTTACAGAGATTCCTGTCATCCGTAAAAAGTTGGTTAGATATTTGTAAATTAAGTTTCTGAATTGTCCAGTCAATAATGTTTGTGTTTCACCGTCGTTCTAGTGCGGTCTGTGAAAACATTCACCGTGGGAAGGAGCCTTTAAACATATCACTATAACACGCATAGTTGAAGGACATGCTGTCTCAAAAGTAGATTATAATAACAATTCCAACATTGAATTCTATACCTCATGAGCTCTATGGGGTTCCCCGCTCCAGATATCTCGCCAATGTATGAAATTATGTAAATGGTTCATATAATTGTGCTGACGGTGATTTTGGTCTCGTTTCTTTCGCGAATCCGTGGGAGACGGAGGTGCCGTTAGGGATTGCCGACGTCCTCCGCTTGGTACCACCACAGAATGTAATTGTGAAGTGAGCAAGCATTCTGCCTCAGGTCCGTCATCAGAGGATGTGCTGTCCATGAATAGCCTAGGCGTTTTCGAACCACGTCCGGCCTTACTTAATTTATCTTGTAGATCATCGCCCTCCATTTCAAAATATTAAGATATCACTAGTAATAACAGAAAAATTTCAACATATAGTTTTATTTAAATTTAATATTACTTTTCGAATAGTAATAACACAAGGCATTATTAAAAACATGTGACGCGAACGATGCCTGAGGCAGACTGTGGCGCGCGATAGCTTTGCTGGTATAATAGCTGGGCAAAGTCGTGGCGCACGTGGGTGACCGCAACCACGCAACAAGCGACTGTCCGACTTCAAAACAAGTAGGGCACCGCGCAGAGTGCTCCGCATTAATTGCACGAATGCTTAACCGCTTAGTGTTTACTTTGAGATAGTAGGGGTTGATATATAATATAACTATAATTATAACACTAGACATAGGTAAAACCAATGTTAACGGAATAAAACTAGCAAATACTATATCTTAAATTTTGTGTATTAATGAAATACAATGCCATTTAAACCCGTTTTTTCTTTTTATCAGCCTGTTTACCGCGACTTTAAGTCCAGAATCTAAACATAAAAACTACCTCTAAAGGATACAAGGCAATTATATTATATTCAAGTAAATAATTTTAATATGAACATTCAATGAGGTCATCTTATTGTTTTTTTTTTATATACAGTCGACTTTATAGACAGTGAATACGAGACAAAGGTTCACATACATTAGTTAAAATTAATATACATAAAACATTATAGATTATAATAACGAAATCTTCGAATTTTATAGAGCTTACGATGCGATAATTCTTTTCTTAGCTACAAGTAATTCGTGTCGAGCAATAAGTAAAGTCTTGGTTCTTTTCGTTCGTATTATATTTAATATTTCATAAATAATCCTATTTCTTTTATATATACATAAATAAAATGATAAAGGTCAGTCAGTACTTGAGCACGCATCACGTAAAATTTACTGTTTAGTTTTCGAGGTAGTTTTCCATTAGCCGAGAGCAATATAAAACTCTGCCAAATTTCGTAGTCCCGTAGTCCGGTGAAGCTGTGAAGACCCTGCAGGGTCAATAGCGTAGTCAGTTCGAAAAAAAAACTGCCAAAGTTCTTACAACCATAAGGGGAACATTTGTTTGGGATCATGAGCTCTATTCTCCGACTTTGGTTAGGTTAGGTACGGTTCTGTCGTGGAATTTTTTAGCCGCTTAAAGTCGCGGAAAGGCACCGTCACCGTCGCGTCCCGTACGCAGTGGGCGGTGGACTCAGCTCAGATCCCCCTCGGGCCTGACAGTCCGTGAGGATTTTCCTTCCACGTAAAAAAAAAAGCTAAGACATGCGATGAAATGAAAGCGCGAGGGCGCTGAGGCAACGGTCGGTGAGCGGCCCGTGTCTACGCCTGGATTGGAAGAAAAAAGTAAGTCGTGCTTTGTTTTGAATGCATTGAAAGATTTGCCAACCCCTGCCAACTCACACTTTTTTTTCATTGTAAGCCTAATCTAACCTTACCGGAAACGGAGTATAGAGCACATGGCCCCAAATAAACATTCTCCGTATGGTTGTAAGAAATTTGGCAGAATTCTACATTATTCGTCGATTTTTCGCTTGCACCCAGCTAACAGAAAAATACCATTTTCGATCATTTTTTGTTTGTTTTACTTCTTGAAAAAGTTGTTGTTTCACTTTGTCTTTATCTAAATTAAAAAATATAAGTAGCTAAATGTAATATGGGATTATTTAAGTTCTAAGAAACTATGATTTTCATAAGCACTATGCATTCATCGATGTATAATTTCTTGCCGTCGAGAAGAGGCACATTTGTGTGGTGTACGCATACAAATCAATGTTAATATAATTTGGCCTGTAAGCTCTTAACAGAGAACAGAAATGAAAAATATAACAAAAATTATATCATATATATTAATACGTGAAGCCCAAAACTTTGTATCCTTTTTGAGAGAAATGCGCGAACGGATGAACGTGAAAGTTGGTATAGTTAAAGTTTATATGGAGAAGTGCAGAAAGCTATTTATTTTATATAAAATGCATTAGAAGTACATTAAATTTATTAAAATATGCATTACTCACACTACTGCTTCAATTTTACACAACATATACACACATGTAAATAAAAAAGATATTTTGACATCTGTCAATAAAGGACTTCAAAAAAGGTTAGAAGGAGGTTGCTATGCTCGACTGTATAGATACATTATTTTACTCTTACGTTCCAATTACCCTTTTTCATTCTACATTCAACTTTAAAAAATCAATGAACTATGGTCGAGTGTCGACCACTGGGCGCCCACTAGTATTCAATTAATTTGTCATGCAAATAAAAAAAAAATAGTAGATAAATATAATGATTTTTAAATTAGTATGTGGTTGTTAAAATACTGTTTTCGTACAAGCGTAAAGCAAAACTTATCTTGAGATAATGTGCCATTGCGTAGTGTCTTGTATCGTATTTGCAATCATACAAGTTGCGACGACGCGATGTTAAAGCACCTATAGTTTTTTTTTATGTCATAGGTGGCAAACGAACAGGTGGGTTACCTGCTGTTAAGTGATCACCACCGTCCATAGACACTAACAACACCAGAGGAGTCGCAAGTGCGTTGCCATCTTTTAGAGGGAAGGGTTAGGGGAGGGAAAGGGAGAGGAGGGGAGGTGGGTCTCCGGCGCTCTCACTGACCGAATGAAACGCAACAATGCAAGCACTGTTACTTCACGTCGGTTTTCTGTGAGAGGGTGGTACTACCACCATTAAAAATATATAGTATATAGTGCAATAAAGTTCGTGGTATAAGAACGTACTTTTTTTTCCGTACTGACTATGCTATTGACCTAGCAAGAGGTCTTAACAGCTTCACCGGACTACTAAGGCGAGTGCTTAAGGCACTCAGCCGATTTTATTTGACAACTAGCTCAAGGGTTCACGGCACACCTCGGCTTGGGCTGTTGCCTGATACATGCCATTCGCGACCTATCTGAGCTTTTTTTTTTTTACGAGGGGAAAATCCTACATGGATACCCTCACGCCGTCGGGGGCAGCGTGAGGGTATGTCAGACTCCTACTGACTAAAAACCCCCCGGTGTACCTCTGCCGCTATAGTCGGGGCGACACGCGATCTCTAAAGATTTCAGCGTGCCGCCCCAGCGGTTGGCCCAGCAGCGAAAGCGCCGCCGCCGGGCCCCGTCCTGTTAGGAGACAGCCGGGTACACACCGGCTGTCTCTTCCGTCTGCCGAACCTGTGCAATGGGAAGATGGGCCCCCGACCCATCCTCCCTAGGTCCGGCTACAGTGGGAGGAGGCGGTCAAACTGCCGCCTCCTCCTGCCTGTCCTCCGTTGGCGGAGACGGCCACTTAGAGGATCGTCCTCGCGGGCCCTCTCCGCCGCCTCCTTCTGCGAGACGACTTCCTCGCAGAAGGAGGCCATTGCTCTCCACACCTCCTCGCTGCCGAGCATGGCCGTAACCACGCCCGGCAACGAGAGGTCCTCTCCTACCGCCGCAGCCAGAGTGCAGCGTTGCTCCTCCCACGCAGCACACTCAGAAAGTGTGTGCTGCGCGGACCTATCTGAGCTAACCTAAGCTAAACTAACTATTCATACATATATGAGTTGTTGAAACATATATGTGTACCAGGTACATCAGCAACTCTTATATATATTTCGTATCGGATAATTTTCTAAACTATTTCAGTTTGATAAGGGAAAAAATAAAACCCTTCCACTTGCATGTGTAAGCGTGTATGCGGGTACGTGTGTGGAGGTGATATGTGTAATGTTCTCGCAGTGATGTAAGATTTTGTGTCACTGACCTAGGCTTGAGCCGCTGCCGAGGGAGGCCTAATCTGGTTTATAAGAACGTAACATTTAGCATTTATCGTACTTAATAAATTTCGTCGTTAATAAGTTTTACTTTAGAAATTTAAGTCCTGTAGCCGCAATAATAAATGTGGTTTTGATGAGACGCTTGATACAAATGATTTATTATTATTTGAAAGAATCCTCTTAAGTCTTTAATTTAATCCTCTTAAGACCGTAATAAGGTCTTATATATTTTATAGTTTTGTATAACCGATAATCGAATTTTGTATAACCACAGTTCCTACTTTATATAATTTGCGAAATTCTTTAATAAATGTGTAACATTCTATTATTTGTGAAAGTGTCTTCTTGTTCTGAGCGATGGTATATAAAAATAAGTATTTCCTAAATATATGGGTTATAATAAAATAGATATTGTATATACATATTATCCATGCTCAAATTTCTTAATATACCAATTTTCATGTAGTCCGGTGAAGCTTTTAAGACCTTGAGAGGTCAATAGCGTAGTCAGTTTGAGAAAAAAAAACAATTTTCACGATGATCGATTAAATGGTACAGAAGTTGATGTGCTACAATGCCATCTCTTGGCCAGTTATCCATCATAACATAAAAACCTTTCCAATAAGAAAACAGGTGTGCCAACTTTCATAGTACTAGTAAAAAGGTGTTCGGGTTTATCAATGTCAGATATTGAACCACCCATTCTTTTTACAAGATACATATATTGATAAGGATGGTGAAATTACAGCACAAATAAAAATATTTATAGATTTACTAATCATACTTGGTATGAGCAATTGATTGAAGATTAGAAAAAAACCTTACACATAGCTATTTATTCCATATTAAAGTTCTAAAAACCAATCACAGCTGTTTCAAGTGATAGAGGTAGATACAATATTCACCTTCCAAGACAGATTTTCTAATAGAGCAGATTTAACTTCTATGTTGTCCATAAAGTACATGTTAATAATCTTTTTCAGGTGCTACTACTATTCTTACTTAGGCTCAAATACTACAGACATAATATACATAAATTGGAGAATTCAAGCCACCCCCTCTGTACACAGTACTAAGTGGTACATAATTCTGGGAAGCAACCTGTTTCTCCAATATATCCATATTACTAAGAATGTACAATATACCTAAAATTCACTGGTATATGAGACATGACAAAGTTCGGAAACTTTTTATACTGAATCATCTTGAAAACCATATATATGATATATGGGGATATAGTTATCAGTTGTAGTTATGATATATGTTAAGATATAGTTATGATATATGGGATATAGTTATCATTACCATTGCTGATAATACTTTTACAATTTTAACTAAACTTTTTTTTTCAATAGTGATAATAATGCAAAATTCAAGATAAATAAAATTCTTGAGGTACTTTTTTCTTTTATGGTCAGCTAAAATGAAAAACACTGCACAGCTTTTCAGTATAGACTGGTATATCAACATCTATTTACAATATACTTTTACTTTTACCTAAATATGTTCCTTCATTTCTTCAAATCCCACAAAATCTCTAAATTAAATCAATCTCAAATATTTCCCATACAAAAAAAGGCCCTTGAGTTTTCCTAACATATTGATACAAATTCATATAATCCATCCATAACGCAATTTTTTTTTTGCACAAAAATAAATATGATAAAAGCAAATAATTTTATAATGAATTCATATAAAAATAATATTCAATATATAGCCTAAACTACAATACTTTTGAATTATAATAACATCATGTCCTACAAACAATTTTTTTTTCATAAAACTATAAGAGAATATGTCAAAACATTAAAATAAAGTTATTTGGTCTTAATACAGCAATGTTATCAGTTTAGCCCATTCCAATACTGTTTCATCTGAAAACTGTTTTTATTTATCTATTTCTATAATCATTATTTTTTATTTATGTCCTTTATTGAAAGATTTGAGAATTGTATTTTACCAAGAATGAACGATATTACGTACATTAAGTATACTTGCCATATCATAATAGTACCTAAATTAGATTAAAATTCCCTTTTAAAAGAATCTACAAGCACGTCCTTCCAAATTATTTTATTATGACAAAGAAGAACTCTAAAACAGTAAGAAATATAAAAATGTATACACTTACTTGATATATAATAACAGAGCGTTGATATACTTCTTAAAACTACACGATAAGTTTAAAATAAATAGTATTTTAATTCATCATTTTCAAAAAAATTATCAATTCAACTCCAAATCACCTCTCACCATTTTTATACTGTATAAATTATAAAATTTGACAGGCACAGAGATAGACACTACACCACCATAGATAATATATATTGATATAGCACAGCCTAACTTAACTGTTCAGGTGAGACGTTTTGCGCGCGAATTTACTTGAGCGTAGACACCATAGAGTACCTTATATAAATATGGTAGACACTCGCACGTTCCCGAGATACTAGAGTTAGAACATATATCCCGTCGAAATGGTCCGGGGCGTTTCCTAACTCGCGCGTAAAACGCGTGCAATGAGCGAGACTCTCGACTCGCGCGGGCGCTGCACCCCTCGAGATTCTCAGGCCCTATTGCTGCGTCCAGTACTACGCGCGAGGATGTGGCGGGGCGGCCGCCTCCCAGAATAACTACGCGCGAGGATGTGGCGGGTCGACTGCGTCACAGAATAATATTACTCCTAGCGGACTGCATAGTCGTCAGTCGTCTATCCGTACTACGTATCCCAGCGTATGCGATAACACTTTTTTTACTAATATATCTATAGTCAGAGCTGTAAAAAAGATTGATGAGGACTGTATTTTATGGTTACCTAAAAATTTTCGTAGATATTCTCCAAGTAGGTTATTATAATAAAATAATTATAAAAAGGTATATGTATATTATAACGGATTATAAATATTTAATTACATTAATATATTCCTCGATGCGAAGGGGCTTTAGCAGGATGTGGCAGCGTAACAACCAAGTTGCTATTTTCAAAAGGCTGTATGAAGGAAATAAAAGATCTGCTTCGATTTGTATAGACTACGAAACGCTTTGACATCTAGTTTACAAATTCTCCTTTTTTTAGAACTGACTAACTGCTGTTGATCTGTCGAATCTTCACAGCTTCACAGGGCTTTCACTTGCTACTCAGCCAAATGGCAATAACCTCAAGGGTGCCAGAATGGCCAACCTCGGTTTGGGCTGTCCTTGGATTCAACGTGAATCTAACTAAATTAACCATGTGAGAAATGCTAACCATACATGTATACTTTAGTGAGACACATATGTATATCTTTATATGTCGCACGAAAGCTGACATGTATTTCATCTCCGACAATTTTGTATTTGTACAATGAAAACAATGTAGAAATAATAATGTGATGCTATGGGCATTTTTTTTTTGTCGCGGATTGTCCTTTGCGCATCGCAGGCGCGTACTTAATCCCAACAATACCTTAGCATCTAATACATTGCTAGAAAACTTGGCCTTTTAGAAGAGTGCCGCTTTTGGCTTCTCACATAAATTATTATAGTACGCACATTACACATACCACTGTCGCTTAGGTGTAGGTATGTGTCCCTCCCAGGGCTAAAGGACTTTTTTACTTATTTTGAGTCTACTGTACATACAGCTATTTGTATTTGTTTTTGTTATGCAAGGTTTTTTTTTAATATATTTTTTTGGCGACTAATTTTCTAGTAGATTATTACTGCTATTGACGAGTAGGTAATCATATTACAAGTTTATCGATAGAAATGATTGCATATTTCAGTGAGTTCCCTGGGAGTTTTTGTGTCAAGTCAGAATTCATGATCTACGGTATTATTTCTCATCCACTTCACTTGTTTACAATATATACACTGGGTTAATATATTATACTTTTAAGATATGCTATATTAATAAGTTGGCTTAAAAACTTATATCCAGTTGCCTAAATAAATTTAAAAAAGAGATAATACAAAGTTATTAATTTTTATATTACAGGAAATGAGTGAATTGTGAACGTGTTTATTTAGGAAACAAAAGTTTCTATAATACGGATTATAGAAACGTTTTTCTACTATTTCATTTTTTTATTTATCACATGTTGTATCATAATACGGAATATATGAACTAGAAACATGGCACTTCCACAGAAAAAATATTATAGGCAAAGAGCCCATTCTAACCCTATTGCTGACCATTGTTTTGATTAGTGAGTGAATTATTGGTAGCGATTTGTGCTTTAATGTTTGGATATATGAAAATAAATTTGTATTCCAGCCCTGTTCATCCCGATGACTACGATTGGTCTTCTTTATATCCTGTTCTAGAAGATACTAAGAAACGTGTTGAATTTTTGGATGTTGGCTGCGGTTATGGAGGTTTATTGGGTAAGAGCTATGTACTATATACCAAATAACATATTTATATAATGCGTTTATTTTATGTTATTATTATATTATATACTATTGGGCACAACGGACGTTGTCTCGCCCTGATAATAAAAAAAACCTTGACAAATTATAATTTGAGCAATGCGGACGAAGCTGCAAACAAATAAAATAGAATATGTCAACCTCTATAATTTCGGGTATCTGCCAGTAAAATTCCCATTAAAATAGGTCCAGCCGTATTGGACATTACCCAGAACAAACAAACAGACAAAATATAAATATATAGACAAAGTATTAAAAAAATGTATTTTGGTCATTTGTAGCCATAGGCAGTTCCTGAGATTATCGCGTTCAAACAACCAAACAAAGCTTCAGCTTTATATATTAGTATAGATTACAAAATACTTCGAATTTTTATTTATTATGGTTTATTAGTGATTGATAACGATATCATTAAATGTTAAGTAAAGTAGCCGAACATAGTAAAAGTAGTAACTTGATTATGCACTAACTCCAAGGATAAATAAAGTAGATGAAACACAATACTTAGTAGATTGGTGCCTGATTTAAAACTTGAATGTTGTAGTTAGTCATACGAACACTAGAATAATGTATATCTTGTTAGCTGGAAATTTTACTCAGAAACTATTTCATGGCACAAATTTTGGAATTAGTGAAATTGTGATAACAATTTGAATAATCACTAAAACTATTTTTCTTATTATTAAGTAAAATCAATCAAATATGATGGCAAAGCTTTTGTTATATTTTATTACATATGTGTTCAGTGTTTCATGTAATAAATACACATGAAATAAAAAGACAAATTAATTTGTTATCACTCAATAATATGTTAAAAGTGCAGGCTCATTGTAGAATTTGTGTAATCAATTATTAATGTATCTGAGTGCCATTGAGTATTTATTATTTAAAAGTATCCATTTATATTTATTTCTATCATTTTACACAATGTCCTTGGCTTATTTCTTAATATTGTACATAGTTTATGTGTTTTGTAGTGTATGAGCTTTGTTTTGTTTTATTTAAAGATTCAGTAGTACTATTCCCTGGATTTAGAGTCATCATATTACCTACTGGTTAATATGTATAACAATTACATATACAATTACAGATAGCTATTGTTATTAAAGGTAATCTTAAGTTGAGTATCGAAAATTAATCATTACACTCATATTGTTGACTCTGGGTTGGGTTTTCTCAGCTCCACTGGGCATCAAGTGTGCTTAGGTCTGTGATTTAATGAATCATGTATACTCGGCTCCAATTGTCATCAGCCAGATTCACTATCCGACAATGACTGTATCATTCCAATAATAACTGTTTTATAATGTATTATGACAATATTATGTATGTTTTATATATAATGCATGTAGTATATATTGGGTGTATTTAAATATTACTATTACTTATTTACATATAAACAGTGATAAATCTGTATGAAATTTAATGTGACCTTATTTATTTGTAAGTTTTCACTTGTATCCTGTAGTCGTAAGCACACACTCTCATTTTGTTTCAGTGACTTTGTCACCAATGTTTCCTGACAGCTTAATGCTAGGATTAGAAATACGTGTGAAAGTGTCCGACTATGTTAATGATAGAATCAAAGCACTTAGAATACAACATCCTGATCAGTATCAAAATATTGCAGTTTTGAGGACTAATGCCATGAAGTATTTACCTAATTTTTTTTATAAAGGCCAGGTAAATAGATGCATAAACTACAATAATAATGACAAGAGAGTTTTTATTGTTTCCTATGTCACAATGTTAAGTAAATCTTATTTATTTTATTACAGTTAAAAAAAATGTTTTTCCTGTACCCAGATCCACATTTCAAGAAGGCAAAACATAAATGGAGAATTATCAACAAGTGGCTCTTATCTGAGTATGCTTATGTACTTACTGAAATGGTAATATTCTAATAGAAGTGATTGTTTGAAAGTGAAAGAGTTTAGATTTATTTAACAACATATTTTCTATTTTATTTCCAGGGAATTGTGTATACAATAACAGATGTAAAGGATTTACATGAATGGATAGTGTTGCATTTTGAAGAGCATCCTCTTTTCGAAAGAATATCTGAAGATGAACTTGTAAGTAGTTTTGAAGTAATATTGGCGCAGTTGTTAGTGTTTATGGATACCGCTCAATCGACGTAGGTTCGAAACCATGTGAAAAAGCCGAAGGTCTACGTTAAGCAAAACATTGTATTCAAACCATAGCAGGGCTTTTCTAAGTCTGCTTGGTTAACTACCACCTTTGAGTTGAAAATCTGTCGCCAAGCCATAGGTGTGTTCCGGAAACTGTACTCAATAGCCAGTCCCTCTTGGTTTAGCATGATAACCATCTTTGATCACATTATAATTTACCAACAGGAAAGATTGTGGTCATAGGCTAAAATGTATAATGTATTTTAAAAAATCCATATTATATGATTTTGTATAGATTGATAATGAATTAGGAGTGTAATTAAAGTCAAATAATATTTATAACCATTACAAAGTACAGTATTTTTTTAAAAGCTGTACGTGTTATTTTATATGCATAATAATGTACAACATAAAATTGTTGTTGTATATTTACAATCGATTTATTATTTCAGAAAAATGATCGAATTGTTGGAAAATTATATGAAAGTACTGAAGAAGGCCAAAAAGTAACAAGAAATAATGGGGAAAAATATATTGCAGTCTTTAGAAGAATACCTGATAATGTTTTATAATTATTAATTAAATATGTTTATATAAATCTATGCAATGGTTTCTGTGAATTGTAGAGAATATATAGAATGATTACAGCGACAAGAGTTGGATATATCGGGCCATTTCTATTTAAGGTCTATCTCGAGATCTGGGTGATTTAAACCTGCAGCAAAACGATCGCGTAATTGTCGTTCTAACAGTGTGTCCTTATAGCCGCAATCATGGCTTAACTTTGGAGTCTATTAGCATACTGTTCCATGGATTCGGATGTCTCCCGAATGCAGTTCCAAAATTCTGTTAAAGCTCTATATCTTGTCTTTTTAATTCGATATAAATCTAAAAGTTTAATTGTAATCTGTTTGTAATCGCTTGATTCAAAGTTGGGTGTAAGTGCTATCTTTACCTCGTGAAATTATTTTCGGTGTTAAAGAATTTAGGAGTAAAGCTCTATTTAAACTTTCATCTGAAATATTAAATATTTTGCACTTGGTTTCGAAAAATTCTTTAAAATCTTCAACATGGCATGTCTGAGGGTTAAATTTGTCAATGTTAAAATTCTTAAATATAGTTATTTTACCCATACACCTTGAAGATGAGGCGTTCGTCACACCTTTTGAATCGTCGTCCGATGTAACATCTTCCGAATGTATTTTGAGTAGCAATAATTTCAATATTTGTTCCTGCTGTGCTTGTTGTACACTCAGGAAATGTGCAAATTGTTCATTATTCATTATAAAACTTTCACTTCGTCGCCAATGAAGTAAAATACATTTTATCTTAGATGACAACTGATTTATAATGATGACATAAAACACAATATATACAATATTTCTGATTCTATATTTAAAATATATTAAGGTTACAGTTCGTAATAGAAACAAGCTTAAAAACTGTCATCTGGATGATGTAATAAGGTAAGCATGCAGCAACAAGCCAGATCTTGACAAAGTTTTGAAAAATTGTTCACAGTATGTCATAACTCACTAAACAGGTGTTTTCAAAATTTTTCTCCAATGCATGTGGCGGCTTTATATTATAAAGGTTAGATAATGTTTTATACCTAAGTTGTTTTATTCAACAACCATTTTTCACTACATAAATACATGGTTAATTTGAAATTATTTTTTTATTTGAAATATATTTAGTTTTCGGCCCGCGACACCAAGAATGAAACGTGTTTATGGCGCCTTTGAAGAAAAAGGTTGAGTATGACTGTTCTAGCGTGACTTTCAATAAAACAGGCATTTATATGAACAGTAGAAAATGGCACAGGTGTTTCAAATAGTAAATAATTAACGTATGTTGCACGGGTATTATATAAAACTACCTAACAGAAAACGTCAAGGTCAAAAGTTATTTTTATGAATGTACGTTTTTCTTACTCGATCTGTACAATCAATATAAATATTACCAAACTGATATACGCACATCGACATTATCTAGGGACATTTCATTTCTCTACTCTATTTCATTGTGTTCAATTTTGTAAATTATCTATACACACATGTAATGAGAATGTAAATCTAACGTGTCTGTACTTTCAGATATTTGTGAAAAAAATCATTGCAAGTTTCTAAGAATAACTAATAAAATACATTTCATTTTTAGAAATATCTGTCTGTTTGTTTGTGCGGGCATCACTGCTAAATTACTACGTTTATGATAAAACAATATCTTCGAGTAACATCTGAATATGTATTTATGTCAATAGATGACGCTCAACATATAACGTGATATACTGAATCACAGTGTCAAAACGATAGTTGTTGAGTGCGAAATTGTCTCTGATGTTTTTGTTGAACGTTTTGACAATTTTTTCCTTCTGTCGATTTGTCTTCGTTCCATGGTGTTGGTTGAATACAATAAATGTGAATAAAGTTTGTTTTAAAAAAATTCTCATGTATTATGGTTTATCCCACGTAATTTTTAAGGTCTAGACTCTTCGATCAACAATAACTAGATATCGAGTCGGCGCCAAAAATACATCTCGGTAAATAACAGCTCACTTGAAATGTGAGCTTTTATTTTCCTTAGTTTGTTTGAAACACAGTGTTGTGGATAGTTAAAGGTTTTAATA
>MU158937.1:0-17530 GCA_015888305.1 Antheraea pernyi
GTTTGCCGCCTATGATATAAAAAAAAATGGAAATCTTAAAAAAATTAATCATGTTATATAAACGATTAAAAGTAGGATTTAGATCATTTTAGCACGAAACAATTAATTACAGACTGACTTAATTGATAGTCGTGCGTATTAACTAGACATTTGGAGGAAATTCAATTTTAAGAAAATTAAAGAATAAAAAGAATCAAGACCTTGTCAATTTTTTCTATACTTTACTAGCTACCCCATCCTGACTTTGCACCGATATACTGACAAAGAAAATAAAAACAAATCACTACTTTACAGTAATGGAAGATAATAGCAGTTAAACAACTGAACATCAATCTGGTAATATTTAAAATACATTTAGTAGTAAATTATGGATTTCACATGGATATAATGGGTTTCAAGAAAGTAGATGATTTAAATAGTTTTAAAGATTCACAAGCAAATCATACTTTCACTATTTAACGATGTATGTTATCTAAGATCAACTATGATTATACTGTTGTTTCCTTTCACGCACTTTGACGTAGTATAAACATATGCGTAGTATAACTTCTATATTGCGTATTTTAAAAATTACATGATTTGCTTTTAACCAAAATGTCACTATGACAATAACCAAATTTACTTAAAATAAAATTATTTTTAATTAATAATAAATTTAATTAAACGAAATTATTCATAAATTCAAATTTATTTGCAAAACACCTGTATGTAATGGAACGTTTTTGAATGACTAGATTGAATAGAGTGATTATTATTCAGAATTGCTTGCATAAAAACTTGATTAACTTAAACCAAATTGCTAGATACCACTTCGACACGCTTTTATTTATTACAAAATATTTTAAACACGTATTCAACAATATTTTAAGGTTACACACTGTTTAGTAAATCTAGTGTTCGTTTTTGTTTTTATAATAAATCCGAGGATTTTTTATAGGTTAATAGACATGAAATCTACTTACATTAGAAATCATAACCATGTCGGATGTTTTTTCTCTACCGCCTTGTTGTGCATTATCACGACCGTATACTTGATTCGGCATTGAAGCTGTAGCCATGTTTCTGTTTGTACCTGAATTAAATATAAAGTGAAACAAAAATTATTAATAGGCCTTTCTTTTTCATTCAAATAACTGATCAGTTATTAGACTGTGCTAATCTTTATATATAAAATTTCTTCTATACGTGTGTATGTCACTGAACTCCTCCTAAAGGGCTGGACCGATTTTTATGAAATTTTGTGTGCGTGTTCCATTGGATCCGAGAATGGCTTAGATACAAATGGACCCTGTAGGTGGCGTTGCGGTTGACTTTTAGGTTTTTTTAATTGTCAAGACAGGACAACGTCCGCTGGTCCCGCTAGTTGTTTTATATAAAGACAAGTTATATGGTTTGATATGTGATCTAAGATGGTAACAGGCTAAACCTAGAGAGATACTTGGACCAAGAATTTCAACTTGAGGGTAGAAGATGACCCAGTGCAATGATATAACTAAAAAACTATAGATACGTCATAAACGCTTCGACAGCGCCTTGTTAAAACTCGGCTAGCTAGCTTACTTTTGACGGCTGCCCCGTCAATCCGTCCGTATCTAACCAACATACAACTATTTCTTTTTCACCACCGATATTGAGAATATGCCATCTTACTTCCACATTTACACACACACATCGAAAACCGTGTGGCGTTACGATTTTTTTTTAATTGTAGCACGGCAAAGTGACTGCACTGTACCTGATGGTAAGCTCAGTACAATCCAAAAACAACGGCGACCACCGAGAGACACGCCCTCCTCCGGCGGTCGCCGCTGTCATGCCGGCCTGCGTAAATGTCTCTTTACGTTACGCTTGAAGGACCTCATGTTATAGGAAGGAGGGAACACACTAAATGGGAGATTGTTCCACAGCTTCACGGTACGGCAAAAATAAGATGTAGTGAACTTTTTAGTTCGTGCCCGTAAAACTGTGGCTGCGAAGACCAGCGCGCGTTGTTCAATTGTGAAAAGGAGAGGAAGGGATTAATTTGAATAACTCTTCAGAACGATTATACTTTACGTATGTGTGCGTTATCGTGCCATTTGTTATGTTTAAAATATCATGTAGGTAATGTATCCACACCTTTTTACTTATAATATCATTGGCCCGTTGGAATTAGAGAAGCCCTACCACTACCATACATTATGGTTTCATCCTATATCCTTCATTGAAACCTCGAGCTCATTGTAAGGTTCGAATCTGCTTCAACAGACGTGCTTCAATACTCTACACTAGCAGATACCATCTGCATAGTTTATTGTCCTACTAATATATTCTATGTACACAGGAAAAACAAATTGAAAGCAAAAAAATACTTCGCTTACAAAATTTCTACGTAAGAACGTTATCTGTTTACATCTCCTCTGCTGCGCATGCGCACCACACCGCTAGCCCGACTTTACACATCGTTGAAAGCATGTTTCTTAGAAAAATCGTAGTTTCTTAAAACTATTATAAGTTTTCATCATATGAAGAACGTCATGATATTTTGAAGTCAAATTTCTTATGGCACGGTAGTGAAAAATTTCGTTACACGTTAAACGTACGGTAGGTATGTATTTGTGTGTATATGTAAGTATGTATAAGTGTTTGACTGGATCTAGTGGTATACCAAAATGAGTAAAGGTCTAGATAAGTATTTATATTACGGAACTTTATACAGTATATACTTTATGAGCATATATATAATTTAATACATATAAGCCAAAGAAGTTTCACTTTCTCCCTGTGTACATACACGTGTGTTACACGCACTGTCTTTTAAGACAAGAACCAAGTGTCTAAGAAATAAAACTAAAAAATGGATCTAAATCTATCCTGCAGTTTTTGAGTGATGCACACAACTACAGAAATCTTTAATTTCATTTATATAAGAAGAAGACAATAAGTTGTAACTAAATGTAGATTCAACCTATCCCTTGGGAGCTATTAATTTTTTCTCTACAAGAGGTTGTGTGCGTCCTTTTCTGTACTCTTCACAACATGTATTCAAATTCTCATAACAACCGGTTTCGTATTTAAGACGTGAAAGCGTAACTAACAAACAAACAAACAAACAAACAAACAAACAAACAAACTACACATTCACATTTATAATATTAGTATGCATGTAATATCTACCTGACAGTTGTCCAGATCCCATCGATGCAGATCCCATAACATTGCTGTTAAGACCAGCACTGTTTAAAACACTCGAAGTCATATCTGCACTGAGACCAAGGCTGGCCTGGTTCACATTAGCTTGGGCCGAAAGAACAGTAGCCAAGTCATTAGCAGTTAAACCTTGTTGTAGAAGTTGATTCTGAAGGGCACCTAATCCAGTTAACCCCAAAGCCTGTAAATATTCATAATAATTATAGAAACGGACAAACACATTCATTTTCTTATAACTACCTCCTGACACCAGCGTAGCTCATATAAATGAGGTAGTTTTTACAAGGTCTTAATAATTATTATTTGAATCCTTTCCTCTTATTGCCAATTTACACTGTTCCATTTATATATTTTCACAATTCAACAAATAAAATAATATAAGCAGAAGTACCTTAACGAACGGACGGATTTTTCCAGAACCGTGGTAGTCCGGTGAAGCTGTGCAGACCTTGCCAAGTCAATAGCGTAGACAGTTCGAAAAAAAAAAAAAAATCCAGAACCATTGATGAATAGATCAACAGATGAACAGATTTCTAAGAAATGCTTCATTTCCAAAATATCGTTTTTTTTTTATTTTACGGTAATGTTCAATAATATAGATAATACTCATTCGCGATTGACAATAAAAAAATTTATTGACCATATATTATACAGACCAATGTACTTTCGTTCAATAATCGAAAACAAATGCAGAAGAGTGTCAAGAAATAATTGCCGACCGCCCTTAATTATAACGTGCATAATTAAAAGCCTAACATAACAGAATTCCTGAAATATCATTGATTGATTGAAGGAGCATTGTTTTTATTTTTTCTCGAACTTACTACTCTATTGGCCTTAACAACTTCGCCGCACTACGAAAAGGGGCATTCAACTTTTCCAGACCATTTATTGTTCGATAAGATTAAACGCACAGTACGAATAACAACGAACTACACACGTGACATAGAAACTCTGTCCCTTTCGCACACAAATACAAAAACCAATCTTATGAACGTGACAGAGAAAAATTGTTTTGTGGTAGCAAAATTCTTGAAAGACACTGCCTCTTTTGCACTCATCTAAATGACTGGGTTAGTCATTACACAGTTTAACATATACATATATACTTTTAAAACTTTTAGAACAAACCTTAACTAAGGTTATCTTTATTGTCTATTAGTATTTGTTTTGATATTATTATTTTCTATGTTAAATGTGACCACCTTACAATTAAAGGGTGTTTAAATATGCATAATACCTGTAAACTAAGACCTCCTCCTAAAGCATTGTTTGTATTCAGAGCAGTAGCTGTTAGTCCTGCACCAAGACCATTCAAAGCAACACCGGCTCCGGGAACTGCTCCAAGAACACTTTGTCCCATAGTTGGCGTAGGATTTGTCAAATTCAAACTTGTTGTGTTTGTAGTCTGCTGCAGGCTTCTCGCCACGTCTCGTAAAGGCTCTCCGTTGGCACCCAGTCCCAAACCAATACTTTTAAGACCTTCCGGTAGTTTCATCTCGGTCTTATCGGAGACGCCTCTGTCCATGCGAACTGTCATTCGTCGATCATAAAGCATTTGTTTATCGAACATCGATATGGCCTACAATAAAACAAAAAAAATAATCAAACAGTAATATTCAATACGTATTTTACATATTTTTTCAATTTAAGACTGATACATATATATTTGAAACTAGGTTCTGCCCGCGACTTCGTCCACGTGGAATAGTTACACGCAGCGGAACTTCTCATAAGGAAAAAAATACTATTCATTATTCATTGGTGCTTCGCTCCTATTGCTCTTAGCGTGATTATAAATAGCATATAACCTCCCTCGATAAATGAGCTATCTAATACTGAAAGAATTTTTCAGATCAGACCAGTAGTTCCTGAGATTAGTGCGTTCAACCAAACAAACAAACCCTCCAGCTTTACAATATTAGTTTAGATTCCTAAACTACAAAACTACTTGACCTATTACTATAAAATATAGCACCACTAAGTGCTTTTTTTTTAATATTAAAATTATATTAAAACATTAAATATTTTGAAATTATTCTTTTTAAATATTACAGCTAAACTACCAATTTAGTTCTATCTAGGACCTAGATCACTATGAAATTTTGCATAAATGTTGTCAGTGACACAGAAAGGGACGTAAGGTACCTTATATCTAGAGAAAAATACTGTCTCCAAGGGATAGATCTAATCTACGTTTAACACAAGAAAAGCAGTGGACAATAGCAAGTGCATAATAAATGTAGAACGTTACCTGTACTGCTTCAACAGGGTGATCATACTCAACAACAGCAAATCCTCTGCTATTGCCATCTTTATCAACAGCCAAATCTATATTACGTACTTTACCAGCTAATTTAAACACTTCTTTTATTTTTACAGCATCTGCTTTGTAGTCAAGCTGAAAAATAAAAAAATATTATTAAGGTATTGGACATAAAGATAACAATATTATTAATAGAAATATAAAAAAAAAACGTAATGAATAATTATATGTAGTGAGACTTGACTTCAACAAAAAAACTAAATTTAAAGTATTATAAATAATTAAATATAATAACAAATTAGGCTAAAAAACAAACATAAGTAAAAATAATAAAAAGTTGTGTACATGTTTATACTCCAATGGAAAAGTATTCAATTTGACTAAACCCAAAAATAATCTATATACACCTACGTATGAACATATCCACACAGAACTATGACCATATGATATGGAATTTTTCATAGATGATTCTAGGTTAAATTTTTTTTATTCGATTGACCTTTTGCTAATTTTTATAAGTTACAAATGAGGCGGACGGGAATCAGCTATTTAATTTACGAACAGAAGCACATATTATTACATTTTAATAATTACTTACATTGGCAACAAAAACTTTTTTCACAAGTGGTGTCTGAACATTGATAGATTCCAAAAACTGTAAACTCAATCCGTAAGTATTAAAATTCTCAGGTTCTCTTGGTTTATTCATATTCCAACTGAAATCATATTTATGCTTAATAATATTCTAAACACTTTCTGGCAAGCTAGGAACAGTTTAGCACAGCTTAAACCAATGGGTCTAGAAACAAAATTTTGCATACAAGTTCTGTAGGTGAGTAATAAAAACAAATTATTGAAAACTTATTCCTTAAAAATGACCTCTATGGTAGTACAAGTACAAAAATTCATTAGGAACATGCGAAGGCACGTCTGTCGCCCTGACAGTTTAGACTGCACAGCCCCATACGGTGGAGGTGCATTATGCTGATACAACCCCCACATTTCGTCAGTGGGGTCTAACAGCCAACCCTCCCTTGAGGGATCTGCCATCTTGACCCCTAAGACCGTAGACGAGCAGACATAGTGCCGGTAAAACAGTCCTTGCTACCCAGGTCAAAAGGTGTAAGGGACCAAGGGGTTTTAGTCTGCGAATCGGACATAACCTATGCTCAGCTGCCCAGTGGAATGGGTATCCATTAAGCATTTATCCATCCCCATGTAAAAAAGGGTATCACATATAATAAAATTATATACATATAATGAATATGAGTTAATAGCAGACATGGTAATAATAACAGTAAATGCTGTATTCAAGAGAGGAACATCTATACCTGAGAACACTACCATAATGCACATTTGATTTTGCTTTTATTTATCACATATCAGTATTAGTCAGTGTATACCAATCGCCGAGCACCTCTCAGACTGGCATAACAGCAATGATTGGTGATTGTGATAAGTACTTTTGTGTCAACATCCATGTATTCATTCACTCTCTTCAAAAATCTGTTTTCCGACTATTAATATTTCCCTCTATAGATTATCGAGACTGGTGATTGTAAATATGACATAGGATGCCTTTTTTATTGCCCAAAGAAAGTAAAATGAAAATGATTAGTAATATATTCATATGTAAATAGGTAGAGAAATAATAATTAAGAGAATCCTCCTCTGCTGTTTCTCAGCCAAGGTAGTACGTGTAATAAATACGTAAAAACAACAAAGTACGTGTAATAAATCTGACAGCAAATCGCTACGTACGAATTACGGAAATATCAACCACGTAAGGGTGACAACCCTCACGACGTCTAGTAGTCCTCTGATGGAATAGAGATGGTGGAATTATGTAATTCCTTTGCACACTCTCCAAAATATAGCGTATAAAATACTGAGAGACGAGCCACTTTTCGTTGACACTCTAAACTGAGGACAAACTGATCTACAAGTAAAACATATTCATTATACCTATTTATCTTAAGCAATTCAAAGTACCTGTCTTTATCTTCTCTGTTATGTCTACCTCCTCCACCACCTCCTCCAGAAACAGGTCTTGAAGAATTCAACCTACTCTTCTCATTACCTGTAATAAGCATTAATAATTTTAAAAATAAAGCAGAGATTAGCTTATTTTATTATTTATCTATATATATCATTACATATTATAAAACAGAGTCCTCTGCTGCATCTGTCTGCCAGCCTGTTTGTGATAAACTCAAAAACTACTGAACGGATTGTCATGTGGTTTTCACCAGTGCACAGAGTGATTCGTGGGTTTTGTAGACAATAATAATACCAAAAAGTATAACTTAGATTTGTAGTCTGGCGAAGCTGTTAAGACCTTGCTTGGTCTATATCTATAGCGTAGTCAGTTCGAAAAAAAAAAATAACTTAGATTCCAATTAATTTATTATTTTAATTAAAAAATAGATATGAATATGATATACAGTGGAATCTCTATAACTCAAACCTTGTTAAGTCGTAATCCTCTGTAAGTCGAAAAATAATGCAATTCCCTTTGGATGAACTCTGAAATACTTAGTATCTCGAATTATTTTGGCTTTGTAACTAGAACAAAATAATAATTCCCTGAGAGGTTTCGGTATTACATATTTATACTCTATAACTCATATTTCAAAAAGGAGACTTACACAGTAAAATATAATGACTTATATGGAATTCCCCAAAATCATAGCAAAAAAAATACAAAAGGAATGTTGAGTTAATCTGTTGATAAGGCCTTGTACACCTACATTGAGGGAGTATATTCGTTAAAAGCAGAAGTTAGAAACCAGAACAGCAATCAACATACTACGAACTTATGTCGAAAGAGGTGATGATAATGAGTATCATGATTTCTGTTCATTATTTGAACTTGAAAACATCATTGATAAAAAATTTGCAAATTGCTTTTTTTTTACTTTATTGTAGCACTGCAAAATTTGCACTATGCGTGATGGTAAGCACAGTACAATCTAAAAACAATGACGACCACCGAGTGACGCACTATCCATCACTACCACTAAATGCTTTCGCCATTGCCTCATTCATTATTCAGCAGGGTGCACCATGTGCAGGTGAGGTTGGCCTGAGTATCTCAAGTCTTATGATGTTATTTGACACCCCTTACACCCCTAAAATTCTCCTCTCCCCTCTTTTTAATCAAAAGTAAATAACAGTTCTTTTTTTCTTGTTTGTACAGTTTACTTTGATAATATGTAATTTATTTTACTATGTAAATAAATGTATACCATAAAACTTAGTCCAAGAATCCTTATTTAAATTTGACTCTAAAAGTCAAAAAAATTCCTGAGAAATTGTGCCTTTCTAAGCCTACATTTTAGCAGTTCAATCCTTTGTATCTCTATATTTTTGTTAAGTCGAAAACTTGTTAACTCGATTTTTTTTGCATTTTTCTTGACATACGAGTTATAGAGATTCCGCTGTATATGCATTGTCCATTTTTGTTCATACTCATTAATTAGATGATTCAAAATTAATGAATATAGTACACATATTAAAATAATGATGGTTATTTAATATTTGTAATGTTGAGAATAAAGAAAATTAGTATTCCAATTTTTAGTAAGTTTTTATATTTCTTTATATGGAAAGAATGAGTTGTTTTTCAGTAAATAGTTAAGAAAACTATATTTATAGAAATTTTAATGTAAGAGTAATAATATATTCAAAAACAGAGTTACATACCAGTTTCTTCTTTTAATACCAGTTTACGCCCATTTAGTTCATAGCGATGCATGACAAACAAAGCCTTTTTCATTGCTTCAGAGTTTGTGAATTCAACAACTCCACAACCTCTGGGCTTTCCATTGTCATCATTGAATAGCTCCACATAACCTACATCTCCAACCTGTAAATTAAATTTTATAGTAGAAATTGATATAACTCAAGAACTTAATGTCAGCTTAAAAAGGTATAAGGGCCTGGCAGACATTGTCCCGCCCTGATTATGAGAAATCCTAGACAAATTATATACCAAAACCTTTGTCATGAATCACTTTATCTACTGGTGAAAACCTGTTCAGTCATTTTTGAGTTTATCGCAAACAGACAGACAGACAGATGCGGTAGAGGACTTTGTTTTGTACTATGTAATGAGGATAACTGTACTACTGAAATATTGTAATCTTTTGGTGGTTTCTTTTGTTTTTGGATTACAGAGGCTAACAATAAAATACAGGATATTTGTCATTTTCTCAATCTTTGATAAAAAGAACTTACTTTCCTTAGGTACACAAAATTATGCAAATAGATTGATAAAATTCATGCATCTCATTACAAAATCTGTATTGTTTTAGCAATAATACTTAAGATATATCAATAACAGTGATGGAGCAAGATATAAAGCTTTTTGGAAGCCTCTTACTGTTTATGCACATTGTTAGATATATAAACAATTATTGATTATTAATAAATAGAGAACTGGCCAATTTAGATATAAACTGTAAGAATGAAGCCTAACAATTAATTTCTTTCTTCAAAAAACTGACACAAGTTCAGACAGAGCTACTGCATGGTACAACAACCGCTGAAAGAGTGAGTAAACATGGCGAGCACCGCTCCTTATATAGACCACCACAGTAAAACTACCCAACATTTTCTTTTATTTCCAACAATATCATATTTTCTATAATATGGGATTCACAATCTTAAAATACTATCTATATCTTCACATTTAATGATTTTTGAATAAGCTTATATATAATAAAAGCTACTTACGTATTAATGCCACCACACTCACCAACCGCTTCACATTCTCTTTGTTTCGCAAGAATACCAAACCTAACCGAGATGAAACTGTTTTGTTTTAACCTAAAAATCATGACGTTGCTAATATATAAAATTACCTCTTTGATGGGCTTTCATATCAAACTGTCTCAATGTAGAGTATCTCTAAACAGTTTCGCCCCCGTTTTGGTTAGGTTAGGTTAGACTTGTGAAAAAAGGCAGCGCGAGCCGGCCGCGGTAGCTGTCGGTGAGCGCGGTGGCGTTAATACGTAAGTACCAAAGAAAATTCAACTGTGTTTCATCACGACCAAAATAATAATTACAAACTTCACTGATTCATAAGGAATATAAATTAGGATAGTTTCAAACGTAGATATAATGCAAAAAGGCTTAATAACCATGGTACAATATTTTATTATACATAAGCTCATTATTACGAATATAAATGTAAATAAGATCAATACATACTTTTTCTTTAAACAAATCCTTCAGTTCTGTCCAACGAAACTCGTACGGTATATTTGATACGAACAGACGCTTCCCTTCTGAACGATCGTTTCGTTCGCTTGATCGATCACGTATAGCGTCTGAAAACCGCGAGG
Source organism: Antheraea pernyi (assembly GCA_015888305.1). Taxonomy (NCBI): domain Eukaryota; kingdom Metazoa; phylum Arthropoda; class Insecta; order Lepidoptera; family Saturniidae; genus Antheraea; species Antheraea pernyi. Next base: position 10,804 of record MU158937.1, read on the forward strand.
GCCTATCTCCGCGTCTAGAACGATCGCGCTCCTTTTCCCTTTGCGAATCCATGTTCGGCTGCCACCTTTCCAATAAATATAGAAGATATATTCATGATAATATACGTACAGGCGACGATAACACATAAAATTAGTAAAACATGAATAGAAATGGAGGAATTACCTGCGTCCACCGCCACAAGTACCCACGTATCGTATTAGTATAGGTATATAAAGAAGTACAAATAATAAAGGTCCACTTTGTGTAGACCTAACAGAGTATCTGTTACAGCCAACGTTAATTATCACGCACGCTACTCACAATTTTAGTCTCAATACCACTTCATAAAAAACGATTACCTACAACAAAATGAATGGTAGTCACAGATAAACATCAAAACCATAGATACAATGACCAAGATAGAACTTGTTTATACTTATTTCTTGTGTTCTCTGTACACTTTGGTTAGAGCAAAGATATTATAAAAAGTTTATTGCTGCTACGAAAGAGACGCAGGAAAAATGAGAAATACGTTAGCATGGTATGGATATGTCATAAGGAAAGATGCAAGTTTTGCAACCAGGAAAGCATTAACTATGAAAGTGAACAAACAAAGAAGTAAAAAAGAATGAATAAACTATTGATACAGATTTTGTGAAAAATTATATATAGGCGTAAATGTTGTGAGGACGGCTAGCAAAGGAGAGTGGAGAAGTACAGTATGTTACACCGACACTAGTTTAGAGAAATAAGAGTAGATGATGGTTCGGTGATACACATTCGTCCCGTGCGTGTGTTGTGTGCGAAAAATAGAAGCTTAATTTATTATAATCTTCTATACATATAAGAATAACGTAAATTTAACGTGTCTGTACTTTTTAGATTTTTGTCAAAATAAATGTTGTAGGTGCTTAGGAATAAGTAATAAAATACATTTCAATCATTTTTGAAATGTATGTCTGTTTGTTTGAACACGAATTACTACTAAAGTACTGCGTTCATGATAAAACCTAGCTAAGAGAATCATAAATATCCTCGAGTAACATTTAGTCTTTGTTTCATTAAAGTCGGTTCACTATGTCAAAATTTATTTTAAATTTAATGATGACGCGAGTTAAGTACTACAAAAAAGTAGGTAAGTATATGAACTTAATACATTCAGATGATTTTATTAACAACTGTTTTTTAAATATGGTTCCACGGCGACGAAGTCGCGGGTGCAGCTAGTCAGTAAATAAAAAGATTCAGAAAATTATTTATCTACACTTTAGATTGTAAAGGAAACGGAATTGATAACAAACAATAGACGGCTGTGTTTAATTTGTTCGTATTATGTCACAAAATGAAGCTCCCAAATAATTGATGTTGGTAGAAACTAAAACAAAATTAAATAATAGAAGATTAAGTAAATAACATGTCATATATATATCTAAATATAAATAATTTATTTAATATGACATATTTCAAACTTTACAACAATTGTTATTATATCGTTTCAGGAACATTTAAATTCTTGGGAACTAAATAAAACGCATAGGCAACCAGAAATCAATTTCTAGTAAAAAATCTTACATTTGTTTATCTCACCTTAATTTCCGAGAATCAGCGCTGCGCGGTAACACGATCTTTTCAGGTAAAATAGATACCTACTGTTATGTTTCGTATGGACTATGGAAGTTGGAGTAGCATAATTGTAGAGAGAGAAACTTTGTTTCACTGTCTCCGAGCATAATACTATACACTCAGTCTATTTAAACCTGCATCCTGTAAAATTAATGTCTCTCATATTTAAATTATTTTTTAATATAGGTATAAACCACAGACTATTTTTTACTGACTACACAGACTAATTAATTTTAAAAATTATAACCATATAAAGAATGTCAATCCATAACTTAATTTAGTATATCCACAACTTTGTAGCATATTACATTTGCTTTAAAAGTAAATTAATGTCAAATTCATAATTATATTTAGTTACACTTTGAATTTAAACAAATACACAAACTTGGAAATCGTTTAGAACATGTGTATAATCTACCAGCAACGCCCTCTAACGGTGTCCTACGATAAGTTTTATCCAAGCACTGTCATCATATATACGCACAGTAGCACACATTCATGTTTTTGATTGTATTACTTCATAAATATTTTTCGCTTACGATAGCCATGCAGGAGATGAGTTGTGCTACGTTTTTATTTAAATAAGTATTTTTAACAACCTCTAAATTATGGAGCAGAGTAAATCTAATTCAGCCAAACTATTTGTGAGCACCGCCATAGAAAACAAGGATGAAGTTGAAGAGGTACAGTTTAAAATTTCACTATTTTCCAACAAAGAATCGCTTGTCGGCCATGTAAAATCACAATTTATAACTTTGACAGTGGTGGCGCTGCTTCGTGTGTGGCGCGAAATTTTAATTTCTTGGTTATCATTTGATCTTATTAGATTTTATTATTTTCAGAGATATGAAAGGGCTTACAATTTTTTTCAATCCCTTGTTGCTGATTGTAGTGAAAAGGAAGCTCATGACGCGCTTAATAATGCTGTGTGTAAAAATCATGAAGAAGTTTCTCTTGGAATGCTGATGTCAATTCTCACAGATCCTCACAATGCTACCAAGTGCTACAGAGACCTTACTCTTATTACAAGAGACGGCTTGACATGTGTGCTCAATAATCTGTCTAATTTAATTCTGGAAAGGTACTTAAAATTTCATGATACTGCACGCAGTCAACTATTATGGCTTATAAAGGAAATGATTAAAAATGCAGTGACAGGAGTGGACAATGTCTGTTGGAACTTAATGCGTTATGCATCTGGTGGGGATATAACTCCCAAAAATGTTATCCTGGTAGAATCTCTTCTAGATATTTATATCGAAAACCGAACGTGGTTAGACAAATTTCCTGTACTTATTTGCATGGTAGTATATACATATTTAAGATTGATCGAAGACCATAATATTCCACAATTGGCTAATTTGCGACAAAAGGAAGTGAATTTTGTCATCACCCTTATGAGGGAGAGATTTTCTGACATTTTGTGTTTAGGTAGAGATCTGGTGCGTCTACTACAAAATGTTGCACGGATACCGGAGTTTAATCAATTATGGCAAGATATTTTAATTAATCCAAAAACATTATGTCCAACGTTCACTACTGTACTCCAGTTGCTACAAACAAGGACATCTCGTAGATACCTTCAGTCAAGACTAACTCCAGATATGGAGAGGAAATTAGTATTCCTCACGTCACAGGTTAGATTTGGACATCATAAAAAGTACCAAGAGTGGTTTCAAAGGCAATATCTTGCAACTCCAGAGTCACAGTCACTTCGAAGCGATATGATCCGCTTCATTGTAGGTGTGATTCACCCAACAAATGAACTACTTTGTTCTGATATCATTCCAAGATGGGCAGTTATAGGTTGGCTTCTCACAACATGTACATCAAATGTGGCTGCATCTAATGCTAAATTAGCTCTGTTTTATGATTGGTTATTTTATGACTCTGAAAAAGATAATATAATGAACATCGAACCTGCCATACTTGTCATGCATCACTCCATGAGATCACACCCAGCAGTAACAGCTACATTACTTGATTTCCTTTGTCGAATCATTCCAAATTTTTATCCTCCTTATGCAGACAAAGTTAGACAAGGAATATTTAATTCCTTGCAACAAATAATTGAAAAAAGAGTACTGCCTAATTTACATCCATTATTTGACTCACCTAAATTAGATAGAGAGTTACGTGCTACAGTTAGAGAGACATTTAAGGAATTCTGTACTAATGGAAATGGTGAAGGAGTATCTGGTATACGTGATGAAGTTAATGAAGATACTATTCCAAGAGGAGGGCCTGATGAACCAGCGTTTTCTGATGATGAAGAGGAAACTGTGATTGCTCCTATAGCGGAAGATACAGATGATGATGACTTACCATTATCTGAAGTTCGTGCCAGGGAACGTCCAGAATTAGCTGCAGCATTACCACTATTATTACGGCCACTAGCTGAAACACTTTTGGATGAACGAACATCAGCAGCCGCCACGGCTTTGCTGGACGCATGTGTTTCTCCTACACCGACGCCAGCTGCTATGGCAGATCTCTTCACAGCAGCGGTACAAGAAGTGCCTCCTTTACGCATAAATCGTAATCCATCTCTAGCCGAACTAGATTCCGCTTTGAATTCGCCTTTATATTCCATGTTCACCTTTTTAACTGGCAGTAATAATGGAGCCGATGTGAAACGTAAATTAGTCTTGGAAACATTTAAAGAGATGCATTCTCAAAATACTCTCCACTGTGTGGGGTACTGTTTGTTGTTTTATTTAAAAGTATGTTTTGAACGAGACAGACGCGCCGTAGGAGATTCGGGTAAACGAAAAAACGTGAAATTTAAAACAGATGTATATAAAGAATACTGTAGTTATTTAGAGTTAAAAGTAGGTGACAGTTTAGCTAATGATTTTGAAAACTGTCAAGAATGCGATGCCAATGTTTTGGTGTGGTTGATACCAGATGTTTATAGAGAATTTAAGGATCAAGCACAAAATCACATACGGTTACTACATGCCATTGTGTCTACAGTTGATGCAATACAGCTGCAAAGACTGGTATGTTTAACTTTGCAAGGTAATTTAATGATGTTCAAATCTGATGACATCACAACTATGCTATCAACAAGCTTAGGATGGGAGACTTTTGAACAATATTGCCTATGGCAACTTTTGACAGCACACGATATCTCAGTGGAAGATGTGTTACCAATAATTGCAAAACTCTCATATAAGGATAACTCTGAAGCTCTCACATCAGTACTGTTAATGCTAAAACAAGAGAGGCCGACAACCGATGTATTACGACAGTTATTCTGTCGATCCTTAGACGATGAAGATACGTCAGTAGTTTCAACGTTAATGTACTGGTGTCAAGACTATGAGGATAAAGTTGGAGATTTAGTTGCAGCACTATTAAGTACAAGATATCCGGGCACTAGTCCAAATAAAAGAAAACGTCCAGGAAAACATAGTATACCACCTAACGCCCCTCCAACTGCGGAACTGGTTAGTATGACAGTTGTAATCTACAAAAACTAACCATAAGCCAATACATACAGTAATACTACACCTTATACATATATGTAGGAGGCAAGTTCATATTTTTTAATTACACATTATAATACCTCACACTAATTCCTGTTTATGTTATGTATAAATATACTATGTTTTTAGTGGTTTTTTGTTATGTAATTAAATTGTGTACAAACAAAATTATCAAGGCTGAAGAACAGAATATAATAAAGATGTAAAAAGTTCTCCCACCAAATTCCCGGCAAATTAAAAATTATGATTTTGATAAAAAACAAACTATCAACATGCCAAGCAGTTTTAGCATTCATTATTTTCTTCTTACTACACTACACAGAAAGAAACACATCTGTTAAGAAATCAATATAATAAAAAAAGTATATCATACCAACAGACACATTCCCCTTATTAGTAATTATGTGCATAAGTAAATTATTATACGTTATTTCATTAACAGGTACTGGGTCACTTAGAACAAATGCGAATATCCTGTATGGAACAAGATGATATGTCAATTTTCAACATGGAGTGTATGCAGAAAGCTCTTCAACAAGCACAATCGAATAGTAGTGATAATTTAAGGGCAAGTTTAAATATTGATCATTCTGATTTTTATTTACAGGCTAGTTTGCATCGTAGTAGCTACTGGATCTTCTACTCATGTAAGATTCTTGGGTGGTATTATTCTAACGCAAATGGATTAAAAATCTTCAGAAGCTAAGGTTATCATATCATCGTTGTACTATCTCTACCCATTTCTGGTAACTAGACTATTTCAGAGTGCATTCCGACTGGAAGTTGGTATCGCGCACCCATCTCCATTCCAATAGTGAAATAGTCACATAATCAATTCAACCGCTAACACTAATAAAATAAAAATTACATCGACTACTAGTTCTCGGGAAAGTTCACATTTAACATTATACACAAAAGAACCTTTAACTTTTAAATCGATTGTACCCTCAGTATTCATTATTGGTATTATGGTAACTACAAAGAATAGGACGCACTGCTCGAAAAATTTGTTATGAAAACGTTAAAAACGATTTTAAATGGCTTTCTAAATGTTCTCCAGCATGGTTGATTCCTTCTATCAGTTTTTTTTTCAATGGTTTTTATTCATCAGAAAAATCTGCTAAGAGACAGATCTCTTCAAACAAAATCGAAATACGTACCACTGATAGCAGTCCTATACCCGAAATAATTGTTGAACCAGTGTTCTTAGACTACATAGTATTTTCATGTTAAATTATTTATATTCAGTATATATATGTTTTCGTAATTCTGTATGTGGGAACTACATAATTATTTTTATGTATATCATTATTTATTTTATTTTATTACATAGTAAAAGTAAATTTTCAAAAAAAAAGTATTAACCGACTTCAATATCAATCAAAAACCCATAAGGCACTAAAAAGCGGAAAATAAATAGTTTATCAAATTAACCAAATTAAATAAAACATATGAATATGTGTGCTACCTAGAGATGTACTGGAAGTCGGTGCCAACCAAACCGAAAATCATATCATCTACAGGTACAAAGTTTAAGTCCACTATCGCGTCTCTGTAATACAAAAATTTAGGTTGGTACCGACTTCCAGTACATCTCTAGATAGCACACATATTCATATGTTTTATTTAACTT
>MU158937.1:18186-46498 GCA_015888305.1 Antheraea pernyi
AACTTATATGGTTTTGCACTGGATGCCGTTGTCGGAACTGTACCAAATTGAAATGGGACCACACTGGAAGTACCAGCTTTCAAATAAAAAAAGAATAATCAAAATCGGTTCACCCAGTCTAAAGTTATGAGGTAACAAACATAAAAAAAAAAAAATACAGACGAATTGATAACCTCCTCCTTTTTTTGAAGTCGGTTAATAAAACAAAGTCCCCCACCGCGTCTGTCTGTCTATCTGTTCGCGATAAACTCAAAAACTACTGAACGGATTTTGATGCGGTTTTTACCAGTGGATACAGTGATTCATGAGGAAGGTTTTAGTATATATTTTTTTTATAGTCAGGGCGGGACAGCGTCTGCCGGGCCCGCTAGTATAACATAAGGCAGAATTTAATGAATTTTATAACGACGAATTTCTTGATTTTAATAAGGATTAACGATTTGCGAGTATTAATTTAAACGCAACCATAACTCACGCCACATAATGGAACTTAAATACACTAGATATTCTATACAAATCGTATATTTTATAGCTATTTTTAGTATTTTTTTTTGTATATAATGATATACATCAACAGTTTAGGCTGCGTATAGAAAGAAAATGGCACCAAGTTATTTTTCGTATACGATTATTAATTCTGAAGTAAGTTAGATGACAAAATAGACTATATGTAAGCCGGGGCTAAAAGATAACAGTTGATTTAAAAGTTTTTTAAATTAAACACGTTATTTTCCAATAATATGCCATCTAACAGGCGAATTGTTTAAAAATAAATAAGGATTTCCAAAATCTAAACAACACATTCCTCTGCCACATGTAGATGGCGATAATAATTTTCATAATAGATTCAGGTGTATATCTATATCATAGTCAAACTTCGGTATCAACTACCTATTTACTCAAACTCTTAGTGTATTATGGTAAATTAAACTCCAGCGCCGACGCCGTTTAATTATTATTTCGTACCGATCTCTCTTAACATGCGTGTTTGCGCCCACGCTCGCGAGTCTCTCCGTCACGCCGCCGTCATTCGACCGCGCACACACGTCGCGTCTCTTCTGGTAACATCTCGAGCCTAGGTCGTCCCCGGATGGAACCCTCGAACTGTTACTATCGCGATACAGTGACTCGCCCACATCACTTGTACACACATGAGATCACTTCACATACGTGCCGCACACATTACACACATAGTGGAAGGGTTTTATTTTTTTTCCTTAATCGAACTGAATCGAGTATTTTAGTTCGTTTCACATCAGATATACATGTAAACGTTTGTGAACTATGCAATTTTAATTGTATGACTCACAAACGAATATATGTATGAATAGCTTAGACTAGTTTAGCTAGGTTTGATCCGTGATATCAGCAACAGCCCAAGTCAAGGAGTGCCACGCGCCCTTGAGCTAGTTGCCTAAATAAAATCGACCGAGTGCCTTAAGCGCTCCTCTTCGTAGTCCGGTGAAGCCGTAAAAGCCTTACAAAGCCAATAGCGTAGTCAGTTCGAGAAAAAAATAATACTCTTAGCAAAGAAGAATAATGTCTTCCAGTTGGATAACTCTTTAAATAAACTCTCTGTATTTAAACGGTATTATTTAACCTTCAAAACTATTTTACCAGCTTTAATATAGTTTTCTTATTAATCTAGGACTGTACGCAAGGAATCATCCGAGCTACATATAATTATAACTTGTCATGAGAGTTGAACAGTAATTTAAAAGATATGTAATTCTCGTTTATAAATCATTTTCACGTGAGCGAAATCGTGGGTACGAGCTAGTTAAGAATTACATGAAAATATATTATACGTATAGTAATGCGTCCAACCTACGCTACAAACTTCACAGAAAGTCACAATCGCTTTGAAAAATGGTCGTCAATATATGGTATGTTTTTGCTACAAAATGGAATAAAATTTTTCTTGTAAATAAGGTAAATTCACATAAGGAAAAATCTTTTATCTATCAGATAACTTTTAGATTTCATGAATAAATGCATACTAATATTATTCAAGATTTAATTATATATAGTTTTTTATAAATATTGTAACTTCTGGTTCTTATTAAACATAGTAGATATGTATTTTATACCCCTTATATACATATGTACGTTACCCCGACTTAAGGAAATTCAATTTACATGATTATAGCTTGGGTTCACATATCGCGTAAAATCGGGGTATTACTGAAGGAATAATGACACACCCATGCAGAGTAAACGGAAATAAATATAAAAGTAAAATGTATCAATATACTATCATAAATCGACGTTCAATTACAATATGTAATATACTTACATAAGTACTAGTATGCGGAAATATTCAATCGAGAATTTAGACAGGAAAAACACGCATTAATACATATGATAATATTCTTCACTGGTCGTATAAAACACACGGATATAAAAATCATCTCTTTAAATATCAAAGTTAATAGTAATTAACACGCTTTTATTAGCTTCACCTGTATGTATGTTTGTAACCGACCCCTTTGTGCTCGATTTTGTCCTACTTTGAACGATCAGATTTAATTCAAACTTTGCACACCTGTCAAAAGTCGATGACAATGCAATAATCCGAAAAAAAGTTTAAAAATTAACTAAAAAATGAAAAATAAATAATAGTTTAAAAAAACACGCTTTTATAAAAAATCCAACTAAAAACAGAAAATAAAATTTCATAAATTCGGATTAAGAATAGTGTAAATTAGAAATAAATGTATATTTTTGTAAAAAGTGTCAAAAAAATGATAAAAATATTGATATCTGGAGGTGCTAATATTAACATGCGGGTACGTTACTTTGCATTTCCGCCCGGAATTAATTGACCACTGGAAACAAGAATCATTCGATTTTATCTGTCCGGCGTGTACCCAAAAGAGAGGCTATTAATAAAAAGGTCGAAATGTTAGTAACTGAAGCCTGAATATTATAATTAAAAAACTGTAGATACGTCATATAAGCGCTTCGACAGCGCCTTGTTACAACTTGTCTTGCTAGATTATTTTTGAAGGCTGCTCCGTCAATCTGTCCGTATCCAAGTAACATATAACCAGTTCTTTTTCACCACCGATATTGAGAATATGCCATCTTATTTCCACATTTTATCTAATACAGTGTGGCGTTACAATATTATTTTACGTATGTGTGCGTTATCGTGCCATTTGTTTTGTCAAAATATTATGTAGGTAACGTATCTACAGCTTATTAGTTATTATAGCATTGACTGAAACAAAAAAAATGTTGAACCTGTCATTGAACGGTTGAACCTGTCGTCAGTTCATAGTTTAAATTACATGCCAACGTGTGTAACTGTAAAATATAAAAATTAAAATATGTTTCGGGTGAACCTTATAACGACTACAATCGATTACACAGGTTTCACTCGCTCACGAAGCATGTTCAGATCTATAGTGACACTTCCGATGCGAGAACCTCATCAACCACCAAGCAAAGGCGCGACCAAATGATCTTTTTTGTTGTTTCAGTTAACAATAATTCAGTATTTTTATTGTTACTTTCAGAGGTAACTTTTTCAGGTACACTTTGCTCAAATAAAATCGAGTGTTTTTTTTCTTGCAGTGAGAAGTGGCAACGGCCAATCACTTCCAGGCGGAACATCAACCACCAAGCAAAGGCGCGACCAAATGGTTATTTTGTTGTTGTTTCAGTTAACAATAATTCTGTATTTTTATTTTAATTTTGAGAGCTAACTTTTTCAGGTACACTTTACTCAAATAAAATCGAATGTTTTTTTTTCTTGCAGTGAGAAGTGGCAACGGCCAATCACTTCCAGGCGGAAGTGCAAAGTAACATTCACTCAAGTACTTAACTAATGATCAAACAAGGCTCTACACTTATAGGGCTTTGTCTAGCTTTGATATATTCACTGTTCCTTTATTTAAACCGATTTATACGAAACTCTGACAACAATGATTTAAACTATTATACTCAATTTATATAGGAATACAAGTTATAAATTATCGATAAAAGAAGATAATGCGCTAAGTAGTCCTCCTGGACCTCAAAGAATCGTCAATATAAACAGAACTCATTTACATTATTTTACAGTTAATATATGTTGGGCAATTCTATTTCTCTATGCACAAAATCTATTTATTCATATTAAAACAATATACTCACTATTCGACCTTTATTATGCCACTTCATATATCTTTGGAGATAATACAGAAAGAGATAGCAGGAAACTTAGTGAGATTCAAATTTTATACATTATTTTTTATGATCGATATAATTGCCCCACTAATTATTTATAATCTGTAATAGGTTGTTTTAAAACAATATTTATCAACTGGATTTTAAATTTCAGAGACAATATAGTGAATTATTTTCTTTGGCGTGGGAAGATGAACTGCCTATATCTAGACGAGCTAGGAAGTTAGTTTCAAATTCTTTACCGATAAACACAAATTTACATTCTTCAAACGAAGATAGTGAGGTAAGTGTGTTAATGTAACTATTAAATTTATTTTTATAATTTAACATTTAATAGGAATCACGCTTTATGTTACGTCATTATAAAAATATGCATTTTAGAGTAATTTTGATAGAAAGTGGAACTATAAGTAATTAACAGAACATAAGTGCTATAAACTAGCTAATACCCGCGACTTTATCGGCGATGACCTGCGCATGCGCACCACACCACTTGCTCCACTTCTTTACGCCAATAAATCCTAGTTTCTTTAAACTTTCAATAACCTTATATTAAATGAAACCACTGTAACTTTTATTTTTTGATAATTACTAAGCGTCTAAACAAAATTGCAGAATTGCATCTTATCTTTATAGATGATAACGGCCTCAAATGTAAAAAAAAAAATCAAATGCCATCTGATAATATTATTATTACTTTCAGGAGGAAGAAATAGTAAAACCTAAACAAGCGAAAAGACGAAAGAAGGCAATATCCGATAGCGATTGACATATCTCAAGTGAAAAGAATGGTAATTTAAAACACCAAAGTGCAACTCAACAATACAATAAATATTAGCATGTGTAATGGATTCCTTGTTACCTCTTTTTATTACACGGGTGCAATTCCAAGAATGGTACCTATCTGACATCATGATTTGCCTTGGTATATGTAAAAATGTAATATTAAATGTTATCTAGTTAGGGAGTGAGGAAAATCCCCGAAAAAAATGGTTTTACGCGCGATAAGTTTTCCCAAAAATCACGACATACGCGCATGAGAATTAAAAAAAAAACATTTGACTTAAATAATTTAAAAATTCCAGAGATTAATTTTAAATTGTTTGAATCAGGAATGTTACAACATTGTCATGGGATTGTAAATTAAAGTTTGTTGTCGTTTACTGTAAATTACTAGGGTACCTTATTGTTGTACAGATTTTTTTTTATCACCCATACAGTGTTGAACTTATTTTAAGTATAAGGGTATGAGACCAAGAATTTTATTCAAAATATATATTGTATTGATGCAATTTTCGAAATACATTTTACACTAGGATCAATAAAGTATTTCCTCTTTATTTTATACTTTTATTTTTCTAACAAATATATGTAATAATAACAAAAAAAAACCGTTGTGGATATTTCAAAACACGCTTATGTCACTGACATTAATTCTTTAAATATACAAGAAATAGGACAAATAGATATCAACAATTCTATAAATATTCTTATTTATAATTTAATCACTTATTTTTAATATTGAACCGTAAAAATTATAATATATAGAACGGACATGTCAATAATGGTTTACATAATTCCACCTCAAATAAATATTTGGCATTCACAACAACTTATATCAAATCGTTTTCGACTCAGAATAATAAAACATGTGAACACAATAAATACCGTATCACATCAGATACGTCCCGCACCCGATTCAAGCTTAATACCTATTAAAAAAAATAATACGCTTAAACTAAAGTTTTCCTTGCTTATATCTCTGTCGAGCTTGCGCTTTGCTATATTTAGTTTTCTTCTCAGGAACATTTGACTCAGTATCTTGCGAATTATCATTTACACCTGGAATTAAATTAAATGATATAACATTTATGACTGTGATGAGTTGTAAACATTGTATCAAGTTAGAAGCGTGACATTCTGTATCATACAGACATTTTAGGTATATTCCGTACTAACTTCTGCTCGCGACTTCGTCCGCGTGGAATAGTTACTTTAATAGTTAAAGCTGAAACGCAGCGGAAGCTCTCAAAAGTAAATAAAAAATTCGAAACCTTTTTCGTAGGTGTTCCGCTCCTATTGGCCTTAGCGTGATAATAGCTATAGCCTTCTAAATAAATAAGCTATCTAACACTGAAAAAAATTTTCAAATCAGACCAGTAGTTCCTGAGATTAGCATGTAAAACTAAACAAACCCGAACTAAAGCTGAACTTTATAATATTAGTAGAGATCAGTGTTTTTCAACGTGTGGGTCTCGACCCCTCGGGGGGTCTAGCTTCTATAGCGGAGTTGCAAAAGGTTGGCAAAAGCAATTGCAGCAAAAAAAATGTTTTAAAAGATTTATTAATAGAAATGTTAACTTAAGGACTTAATCATTTGCGTCAAATAAACTAAAAATAAAAATATCTTATAAGATATATTCCATCTTAAACATTTGTATTAAATTAATAAAAAATTAAAAATGAACTTATGAGAACTCTTATGTATTTATCCGAACCCTAATTATGAAAATGAATAAATATCTTTGATTGAATATTTGTCACAAAATAAAATTAATGAAAAAAGGGCAAAGGGAAGGGTGGTGGTCGTCAAATATTTCTACATACCAAAAGGGCCGTATCATGAAAAAGGTTGAAAAACACTGGTATAGATGAAAAGACCATAATAGGGATTTAACACTATTTTTTTTAAATTTATTTAGTCAACTAGTACCCGCAGCTCCACACGCGTTTTTTTGTAAATCGTATTAAAGAATTATAGAATTGTGGGACTATGTACAATTACAGAAACACTCTTTAAAGAAAATTGTAAGTACGACGCGCACGCCACTAAAAGTAACATGTAACGTGTACATTAGATATATAAATACAAAGAGCGTGCCAAATGAGGTTTGTCATCAGCATAATATTTGGAACCATAACCAACCATATAACTACCTCAGTGCTCACTTACACTGTATAAGGAACTATTGAAACAATAACTAAAAATATTATAATAAAGATTTATATTTACATTACATTTAATATACATTGCCATTATTATAATTAAGATTTAGTGACTACAAAAAATAAACGCTTGTCTGTTCCGCAACAAATTGTATTATGCAACTCTTTACGTAATACTCTTATTAGGAAGACCTCTATATCATTAATGTTATTAATAATTACAATGTCGAATTGTAAACAATAAGCCGATAATTATCTCTGTCATTAAAAATAAAGAATAAGTAATAATAATCTTGCTAAATTTCATGCAGACAAAGTCGCGGGTAACAACTAGTCTAAAATAGAATAACCACAATTACTTTTTATTAGGTTCGTTATCTACCATTGAAAGTCCCGTGAAAATCGATGTAACCGTTTTGGTGATAGCACAGCGGGCGAAGCCACGGTTAACAGCTAGACTAAATCAAAATAGATTAAATTACTTGAAATGATGTCCGCTTTCTGCTGGTGAAAGTTTGGTGAAAATCGGTCCAATCGTTTTGGAGATAGCATTGCAGACGAAGCCGCGGTTAATACCCAGTCAAATTTAGATTAGCCTAAGAAACCCGCTGTAATTTCAACTATGTGTCAGTGAAATTCCTGTCAAAATCGCTCTAGGTAAATGTTTCAAATTGCATTTTTGTTATCAAAAGCGTGTATACTTTTATACAATCAGTCAAAAAATTTTATTTTGATATTACATACAGACACTTCATTTTTATTATATGTATAGATTACAACAACTACAAATTTTATTTGATTTTATTATGACTCGATAACAACAGAAATAATTGGTACTTAATATAACACAAGTGTTCCAAATAAATAATTAATATTTTATTAAGCCTGTTATAAATAAGAATAAATTTTAACACATGTACAATAATTAAGTATAGAATAAATTTGTACGTTCATGAGAATGGCGCCGGATAGACTGTGTTTCCATTATTACTATACTAGAAGGCCCGGCGGACGTTGTCCCGCCATAATAATATAAAAAACCTTGATAAATTATATATCTAAACCTACCTCATGCATCATTTTATATACCGCGAAAAATGAATGAAAAACCGTTCAGTAGTTTTTGAATTTATCGCAAACAGATAGACACGTGGTAGGGGACTTTGTTTTATATTATGTAGTGATATGTATATATGTAGGTAGCGGTAGGTGGCGCTGCGGTTGACTTTTAGGATTTTTTTTATTATCAAAGCAGGCCAACGTCCTCCCGGCCCGATGGTAATATAATATTATATTACCTATTGTGTAACCTATCATTATTTTCTTTACTATGAGTTAATATCTCATAACTAAGTAACATTTTTATTATACTTTAGATGCATAACATGTTGATCAATACATTCATTGAAACTTACCTGTCTATTAAATTAAAAAGTTAAATAAAATAAAAATTCAATTGCCTAATGTATGTCAACGCTTCAGAACAGCTACACCGATTTGGCTAATTCTTCCTTTTTTGTGTTTATAACTGTCAGGACATGGTTGGCATGATAGTTTTAAATAGTACAAATTTAAATAATAATGTAAATGATAGTGCTTAAAAAAATAGTAAAAAGTGAAAATCATCGGTTAATATATCTCTATATAAAAAAGAATAGTACAAATTAAAATAATAATCTAAATGATAGTGCTTAAAAAAATAGTAAAAAGTGAAAAAATTCGGTTAATATATCTCTATATAAAAAAGTAGATCTTAAAAATTACATACAGAATATCGAGATTAACAGAATATCGAGATTAATGTCCAATGGTTTAGTAGCTATTTTATTTTATTATACAATGTACTCTAAACAAAGATTTATTCTCTTATTTTTCATTAGTACACATGTGTGAAGCCAGAGCGGACATCTTGTAATAAATAAAAATTATAATAGTTACCTAAATCTTCTGGGGGTTGTAATGATCTGCCTGCAGTCCATGATGACATTAATCCGACTGCTTTACCAACAGCAAATCCGACACCCGACAACGCCAGTGAAAATGCAATCATGCTCAGAGGATTCTGGAAATTTACAAAATTAAAATTAATTCCGCCAGAAATCTCAGTAATTAATTAGTGCTACTTAATAATAGTACTTATGAAAATGCATGAAATTAAATTAACATGACACTTAAACCAATTTCTTGATCGTTTGATGTAAGCCTTTATTAACAATGAACTCGTAATCGTCTATAATTTTTTATTATTTTCTAACAACACCAGAGGAGTCGCAAGTGCGTTGCCACCCTTTGGGGGGAAGGGTTAGGGGAGGGAGTGGGAGAGGAGAGGGGAGGGGAGGTGGGCCTCCGGCGCTCTCACTGAACGAACGATACGCAACAATGCAAGCACTGTTACTTCACGTCGGTTTTCTATGAGAGGGTGGTAGTACCCCGGGCGAGCCGACCCATTCATGCTAAAATCAGTAATAGTTTCAGCGTGGCTCTACCACTCTCGAGTGATTATCATTAGAATACATCACCTAAACTAACACAATATGTAATTATTTATAATTAAACTCTAAAATGCGTATTGTAAAAACTTAGTTGCGTTTCAAAGCACAAAAATGTAGTTGTAATTTATATGCCACAGCTAGTCTAGTAACATTTCAGGCAGACTATTCCGCATTGTAAGTATTCAAACTAAACAGTAATATAAACCGGGTGCGGTCAGGCAAACCCCATCAGCAACGAAGTTTCTTATCTTAATTTTAGGAATCAAGTCAAAACGTTTCATTTAATATTCTGAGGAAAATATAGAGATACATTTATTAAAAATTAGATTAAGTTCTAATGAAATTTTTCTCGCGTCAAGTATTCTATATAAATATAATGAATATACAGTTCCTTTGAGGCAACAATCACGTCAAAATTACTGAACTTATACTGCATATAGTCTAAGATCCGGCTGCGAAATGTCTTCCTTCATGGAGTATATAATCATTTTTTTTTAAATCCAGTTATGAGACGGGCATTAGTTTTTTTTTTTTTGATGAAATTAATATTAATTGATTTTTTGGAAAAAAAAAATTTAGCTATTAAAATGAACTGACTTTATAGACTATCTGTGGAGAACTTAAAAAATGATAGTTGACGTCGCTCACTAGGCCGCAACCTCTTCGCAGCCAGGTGTAAGTAGGTAATATTTTCTTACATTTATACGTTTATGATGTATATCTACCAATTTTACATCAAATGAAAAGTGTAAAAGTGAGCCCAAATAGGCGCCAGCTGTTAATAATCATGCAGAGTGAAAGGGAGTTAGCGCCGCACTAAGCTACTTATTTTTTGGATTCAATCGACTCTTTGTAATTTTTTAATACCCAACAAAGCGGGTTGGAATCAGTAGTATCGGTATGGAATCGGTAGTTTTTTTTTAAATATCATATGAGACAAACGAGGTGGTGGGTCACTTGATGTAAGTGATCACCACCGCCCATAGACACTTGCAACACCAGGGAAGTCGCAAGTGCGTTCCCAGCCTGAAATTTAGCTATTAAAATGAACTGACTTTATAGACTATCTGTGGAGAACTTAAAAAATGATAGTTGACGTCGCTCACTAGGCCGCAACCTCTTCGCAGCCAGGTGTAAGTAGGTAATATTTTTTTACATTTATACGTTTATGATGTATATCTACCAATAACACATCAAATGAAAATTGTAAAAAATGTAAAAGTGGGCCCAAATAAGCACCAGCTGTTAATAATCATGCAGAGTGAAAAGGAGTTAGCGCCGCACTAAGCTTCTTTTTTGTGGATTCAATCCACTCTTTGCAAAATTTTAATACCCAACAAAGCCGGTGGGAATCAGCTAGTAAAGTTACATAACCGGCAGCGCATGATCGTCATATCTTGGAATTTCGATACTTGCACGCAAGCCGCGTTGAGGAACTTGTTCTACGAACTCAACCTTGTTGGGAGTACTGACTATAACCTCAAGTTCGCGCTTGAGCATAATACAATCAAGAGTTTTTTTTTTACTTTCTAGCTTTAACGGTTAACTACAATCTCAACTGATGTTAAATGACAACGTTGGTCTAAGATGGTAAACACGCCAAACCTAGAGAGGACTGGCTCTCAATTGCATCTGCCGGAACACATCAACAGGGGCTTGGCGACAGATTTAGAACTTAAGGGCTATAGGTAGCGGACGGTGGGCTTAATAACCTTCCACCATACTTTCATCGCGATGTTTTCCTTCATCGGAAGCTCAGTATCATTCATTCATTGAATAAATGTTCAAATATTATTATAGTAATTTAAACTTGACATTTATTTATATTCTCTCGATGTTATACATATTTATACCTCAATTTGTCTCCGGCGCGTTCAGAGCGGTCAAAAAGATTGGCAAAGCCTTTTACACACTAAAATTCAACGAGATGTACATATGGATATTCTTATAATACATAAGGATTACTCCTGTATTTATTTTGTTTCTCATTGTAAATTAGAAAGAAAAATACCTTGGTAATACAAATGACAATATGCATTATATTTCCTTTTTTTTTCTTTCTAAGTGACTACGCTATTGACATAGCAAGGTCTTAACAGCTTCACCGGACTACTAAGGCGAGAGCTTAAGGCACTCAGCCGATTTTATTTTGACAACTAGCTCAAGGGTGCACGGCACACCTCGGCTTGGGCTGTTGCCTGATTCATGCAATTCGCGACCTATCTGAGCTAACTTAAGCTTCGCTACATATTCATACTTATATGAGTTATTGAAACATATATGTGTACCAAGTATAAATACCTCAGCAACTACATGTATTTTGTGTTGGATAATTTTTCTAAACTATTTCAGTTCAATAAGGGAAAATAAAAATAAAAACCCTTCCACTTTCATGTGTAAGCACGTGTGTGGAGGTGATATGTGTATTTTATTTTCATTGAATTTGTTATTTTGCTAAATTAAACTGATGAACACGGGTTCATGACAAATTAGAATCATTTGGTTTCATATTATTTGTTATCATTACACTGTATATACCTTTTTTTAAATTATTTTATTCTACAATAAAAAATAATGACCAATGTTTTTTTTTTACTGATTAGTTAATTTCTTACCGTTAGCGTTGGTTTTGTAGTAAAGCAGAAATCCATTATAACGACAGCAATTCCTATTATCAAGCCTACGCATGTACAAATCCATATAGTAAGCTGATTATCTGAAAAAAGATTTAATGACATTAACAAACTAGGTAAGTAATATACATTCTTAAACTTGACCATTGAAATTTAATAAAACTTTGTATATATAAAATTGATGTTAGTGAATCTGAGATGGATAAATTCCGACACCATCTGATCAATCATCATAACAGTTGGCACATTGGCATTGGCACATTCATGAGTACTTTTAATATGAACATTTTTATGCTATCAATCTTACTTATCTCGCAACAAGATGGCGCCAGGCTGTACTTCTAGTTTCAGGTTTTAGCGCGAAAAAGTTGCGGGTGATAGTTTGTTACCCATAATCATAGATTAGATACTATATACTGAGATAGTCCAGTGAAGCTGTGAAGACCCTGCCGGGTCAATAGCGTAGTCAGTTCGAGAAAAAAAAAAAAGGGCTATATACTGAGACCCATAATCGTAAAGAACTATACCCAACCAGTGTATGAGGTTAGTTTATTGTGTGATTAGAGATATTACGCAAGGATTTAGTAACTAATTTAGTTTATATTTTTTTCCTTACTTGTACCACAGATATGAAATCTTTACTTCATATTAAAGATTTTCGTACGGAAAACATGAAAATTTATTAATTAGATAAGACATGGGTCAATGAATGCTATTTGTGTAGACGGCGAGATATGATACATATATATCATACATTTTAAATAAGTGAGAAATCCTTTACTGTGCACCTTAGATGTGTATGCAAAATTTCATAATGATCGGTTGGGTACTTAAGGTGTGAAAGACGGACAATTTTTTTTTTTTTCGAACTGAATACGCTATTGGCCAACCATGGTCTTAACAGCTTCACCAGACTACTAAGGCGAGCGCTTAAGGCACTCAGCCCATTTTATTTTGACAACTAGCTCAAGAGTGCGCGGCACACCTCGGCTTTGGCTGTTGCCTGATACATGCAATTCGCGACCTATGTAAGCTAAGCTATTCATACATATATGAGTTGTTGAAGCATATGTGTACCAAGCCTACATAACTCAACAACTCTTATATATAGACAGACTCACATTCACATCTATACATATAATAACAATGTTAATCTAATGTGTCTGTACTTTTTTATTTTTGTGAAAAAAATTGTTACAGGTGTCTAGGACCTGTACTGTTAAGTATAAGTAATAGAATATATTTCAATCATTTTTGAAAATGTCTGTCTGTCTGTTTGTATGAACACTAATCACTGCTAAAGTACAGGGTTCACAATAAAACCTCAACTAATCATAACGCATATCTTCCAAAGTAACTTAGTCTTTTATTAAAATCGGTTTACTCTATCAAAAGCTATTGTAATTTGAATACGGTTCGAGGTAAGTACGAGAGAAGAGTACTTGATAGAGAGAGAGAGAGAGAGATACTAATATTATAAAGCTTATTTGTTTGGTTGAACATGCTAATCTTAAGAACTGGTCCGATTTGAAAATTTCTTTCAGTGTTAGATAGCTCATTTATCGAGAAAAGCTATAGGCTATATATCATCACACTAAGACCAATAGTAGCGGGGCAACAATAAATAATGTTTCAAAATCGGATTTTTTTTATTTAGAGAGCTTCTGCTGCCTGTTAGATTTAGCTCAAAGTGACTATTCCACAGGGACGAAGTCGCAGGCAGAAGCTAGTCTATTATATTACTTATACTCCTTATCACTTACGAAAGGTTAAAAACTACCACATATGCGTAAAAGAAATAAAATCACGAATGGAAACAAAATAAAAAATTAGCTTTTCTTGCTACCCCTTGTGTATTAACACATTACATTAAACAAAAGACTTAACAATACTATCACACATTTAACTTAAATCTAGAAGTAATTTCCGCATAATCAATACATTTATGACAATTGAAAATATTTTATAAGGGTTATTATTACATTTAAAGAAATTAAGAAATATTTAGGGATCAACATTTGAACATTTTTTCATAAGATTTTTCAAACCTGTAAACAAACCTTTATCATAAAAACGCATTATCACTAATTTGTGCAATTCTGCTGAAAAAGGACATACAAATTTGTAATAAATAATCTCTGGAATTAAAGGATTCCATTCTGAGAATTTTTTATTAACACGTTAAACGCCAATAGAAAAAAATAAAAATTGTAAAAATACTTTTGGTCGTAATTTGTTTATTATGTTACGATACGTATAGAAAATAAGTTTTATTCAATTCTGTACATGGGTTACATAGTTACAGTCAAATACATAGCTGAGGTCACCGGTGCACCCCATGGCGCACAAATACAGAAAATATATTTTCCGGTACCCGGCGCCGCGCCGCCCACCCCGCCGGCCACCCGCTACACCAGTAGTGCGCTCGCGCTTACGGTGATAGAACGTGTGTTACTAGATCAATTACGTTCCTACTATCTTAGCTGTCATCATTTTCTTATTGAATAGTTAATGTGCGAGCCTTTAGATATGGATTTAGCTATGGAGGACTTCGAATTTACGCAGGATGAATGGAAGCAAATCAACGCGTCAGAAATTTCTTTTTCGATCGCTTCTATAAACAATGACGCTCTCGTAGACATCATTATATTATACCAACGGGACCGGCGGACATTGTCCTGCCCTGATAATAAAAAAACCTTGATAATTTGTATACCGAAACCTTCCCCATGAATCACTTTATCTACAATTGAAAACTGAATGAAAAGCAGTTCAGTAGCTGAGTTTATAGAGAACAGACAGATGTGGCAGAGGACTTTGTTTTATAATATGGAATGATAACAAATTCCAGTCAATCTTACCTAATGCATAAGAGTTGGAGAACCTGTGTAAGGATTAAGTATCATAACACAATAGCTGTAAAGAATTCCCCCCTACATTACTGATATCCTCATACAGTGCTAACTGTATGAGATAGTAGTTTTGATTGTATTCCTACTGATATGCTGTATAGGTTTGGCAATTACTAAACCAGATGTAAACTGCATATTTTTACACTATTTTTATCCTTTTTTGTAAGAGGTATTTCCACAATTTAAACATAAATATGAAAGACCAGAAATTATAGAAAATCATTAATTTGTTACAACTATAAACTTTTTTTTCTTTCTTCTTCTCTAGTTACAAATGTCACTTTCTACATAGAAAGCTTACAACATAACTAGTAGTAGTAATAATATTCGTCCAATAGGACAGGCGAAGGAATTAATCCATACTGCCAATTCTGAAGTTGTCAATATAGGTAGTTCTTATGTATTCTTTAAAGGCCTAATCGCCAAATCTTCTATAGTTCTTATGTATTCTTTAGTCAGTTTTATGTCCAAGTTAATGTAAAGGCATACGCACCAAATCTTTTCTATGTCCAAATTAATGTAAAGGCAGAAACGCCAAGTCTTCTATAATATATTCTTTTATCCATCTTTTTTATCTTAATTTATTTGTTAATAGTAGCGTACTATGTTCCAGAAAGTTTGTTGATTTCCATTGTCAAGTAATTAATTCAATATTCTAACAAGATGGTGGCTCCCTTGTTAGAACTTTCCATGGAGTTTTTGTGGCATCTCAGAATTCATGGTCCGTGGTATTATTTTCTATTCACTTCACTTATGCACAATAAACAAACTATATTACATAAAACACCACCAATTTTACACAATATAGAGTCAAGTAACACAAGATTATGAATAAAAAATAAAATCCACTACATGACAGACTAAGATCCCGCCAAAAACTCTTACAACATAACTAACCTACCATTTTTTTTTTTTTTAACTACCTAAACCATAGATTTTGTAATACTATTGAACAGTATTATAGAATGGTACTGATAGCTGGAAGAAACTGCTAAGAAGGGTTCATTCAATCAGTAAAAAATAATTATGTCTAATTATCAAAACAGAATATATAAGATGTGTTAGAAAGAGGCTGTTACTCAGAAGAGGTACATTCAGAAACCAGTATTATTACATTATATTACCTATATGTTAACAGTAACCAGTTTGTACTTTATATTCCATGAGAATAAAATTAGTAATAGATAAAGTATTTATGTCAATTCCATAATACTTGTACAAAGTACAAATACATCATGGTAAACTATAAATAAAAATCTTACCTTAGCCCATTGAGGTTGTAACCTAACAGTCTCATTAGCATCTTGAAGTGATAAATAATGCTGATCTAATTTCAAAAATGCAAATGATCTATTACTGTATAATACGTAATTATTTTGGTCCGTCTTAATTGCCTGTGTATAATGTAACACGGCTTCAATAAATTTACCATCTTTAACACATTCATTACCCTTATTCTTCAATTCTTCAACTGTAGGATGGCTCT
The DNA here is from genome assembly GCA_015888305.1 of Antheraea pernyi. Taxonomy (NCBI): domain Eukaryota; kingdom Metazoa; phylum Arthropoda; class Insecta; order Lepidoptera; family Saturniidae; genus Antheraea; species Antheraea pernyi. The sequence goes on from MU158937.1 coordinate 34,829, forward strand.
TTTTAGATTCATCCATCGTAACAAATAACTAGAACTCTTTTTAAATCCTAAAAAAGATAGCAATAATTTTATTCCAATAATAATAAACACTACGGTAAACTTCAGTGAACTTCAGACGAATTTTGCTCAATTTCAAAAATTGACAGATAAGTTGTCAAGTCCAGTCAGTGTTACCTGACGCTTTTCTTGAACGATCGCACAACAAGCAAGTTTTTGTTATACCTACCTGTTTCCTAATATCATTTGATTAAAATATATATAGAATAGTACATATGGAAAAAATAGCATTATTTTAATAACAAATTAAAATATTTATATTCACAAATGTTAATTATTAGTCGACGAGGGTATCTAGGCCGGGTCGAGGAAAAAAATCAAAATAGCTTGAATTTATGCGTTACATTAGAAATAGGATGGAGTTTTGTATATGTAATATACAACGTACTTTTTTCTAATTTCAATATCGATTCTGCTGAATGCTCGTTGAAGGAATACGAGAGGATATCAATAATAAAAAACAACAGAACATACGGTGCATTTATATTACCATAGGTAATTTAGTCTGAACATTCTTTCAAACTATTTAAGTATATTTGATTGAAGACGGTGTTTACTTTAGGGAAATCCATCATTAAATATTATAGTGGACGCTACTTTGCACTTCCATGATGCAAATTGACGTGTAATCACAACATCGATTATATGTGTTTCTTCAGATTGAATTGTGTGAAATTCTTTCAAAATCAATCCAGCCATTTTGGAGTTTTTATTACATGCTTAGATGTACAGAAAACATTGTATGAGCTTAAAAATAAGAATGAAAATTCACTATCAAACTTCTTGTATTTATCTTCATCCCTTGTATTGCATCTTCCTTATGTTACAAAATACTAAACAGGCATGCAGTTTACCCGATGACAAGTGGTCACTGCTGCTTACAGGCATATTTTTATAATCAACCTTAAAAAGGATTGCAGTGTTAACTAAGACTGATATTAATTGCTACTTTTGAGGAATGACTAGGAACACCTTGCGTGCCTCTGCACTTTGGACTCTTTAGAGTAAAACAGAAGAGGAACATCTCTGTTATGTATGTATATGCTTTATGGGGAACACTTCTGCTTTACCATAGTAATGGGTAAAGTTTGTGCTTTCACTGTGAAACACTCAGCCCGTTCAACCGATTTTTGGTATTAATTGCTACTTTTGAGGAATGACTTGGAACACCTTGAGTGCCTCTGCACTTTGGACCCTTTACAAGAATAACATCTCTGTTATCTATGTATATGCTTTGTGCGGAACACTTCTGCTTTACCATAGTAATGGGTAAAGTTTGTGCTTTCACTGTGAAACACTCCGCCCGTTCAACCGATTTGCAATACTGTAAACATTTTATACCACTTCATAGTTAGTTTCAGATTATATTTAGGCAATAAAACACAAGTTCAACATGTTACAATATTTACTTGTATATACATGAAAAGAAACATAAAAAAGAAACAAATTGTTATATTAAAAGTCTTTCAAAGACAATAACATTGTTACAAATGTAACTATTATAACTAGTTAAGAGAGATAAGTTCTTTTATAATAAGTTCTTTTATATATAAGATTCCTATGAGATTAGACAATATATTTTGTGGCACATATAAAGATTCATATATTATTTGTTAATTAAACAAGAGAAAATGTTATCAAACAATTATTAACTAAATAATACATAATCGATACTTTCAGTGAGATTCATTGATTTGAGATTATTTTCAAACTCGCCATTTGTTAGATCCAGCTTAACACATATTAATATTGGAGGTTTGGCTTCTGAAAAATGTATTACAGGTAGTTTTATTTTTACACTTCTTTCTCTATGGCAATATAGTTCTATCGTTCTGCCTATTTTTTTCTTATCAACATCACAGAATGCAATAACCTTTTTTAAACTATCAGGCCTTAACGAACGAATAAGCCTCCTGCCTCTTTTACCTGCATTCCATACTATGAGACTGTTCCAATAAGGAAGTACTTTGTTTTCAAGTCTCTCCAACTGTATTTGCCAGATTATATCCCTTGTAACAGAAAAAGTAGCCGCATTTTCATGATAAGTATAAATAACTAATTCATCTTCAACTCTGTGTAAGTCACCACCTAAATCTAAATGAGAGTAAAAGAATAAAAGATCTTCTGGTATGCCATGTCCTGTTTCATCAAATCCACCTACTTTAGTATATACAGACTTGTGACAAAACCAAGTAGGCATTAGAAGAGTTGGACCATTTGAGGTATATATTTGTGATTTCAATTGTGATGCAGATAGATTATTAGCCCAACGCACTAAACGTGGTGTAGAGTTAACAGGTACACGTGATATTTTACTTCCTACAAGGGCATTATGGTTAGACTTAGCAACAGAATACTGTAAAAATATTCTATTAGGCTGCATAACATCGTCTATATCTTGGAAACAAAGATATTCGCCATTACTTTTCTTGACGGCACCATTTTTTGCAGCACCGACTCCTCGTGAGGTCGCATTACCGGTAATAATATATGTAATATTTCTTGCTTTATAATAGTTTGCCCAGTTATCCAGTATAGCTTCAGTTCTATCTGTGCTACCGTCATTGAAAACAATAATTTCTATTGTAATTTGAGCATTTATAGCGGTTTGAGTTGCAATCGAACGCATACAATTGTCTATCCATTTCTCACCGTTATAAATTGGTATTATTATGGAAACATCAGTCATACTGTATTTTAAAATTACATGGAAAAATAAGCATTGTTTGTATATAATATACCACAGATGGAACAGATTTTAGAAAGGCAGAGAGAGAGAATAGCATTCAGCTAACTAGAGTTGCGTAGAGACATGGACAATGTATCGATAATTTCTGGTATCTAGTACTGTTCGTTCAAATCTTGAGGTATTGATTGATATTAGGCATGGCGTACTGAGATCAATTAATTGAATAAACAATATTTAGACATATAATAATCAAGAATACAATCGATTTTCAACATAGAATCGACACTATAACATCGTGATTTGCTTTTTTTCTATGTGAATAAAAATAAAACCCGATAAAATATTTTATACTTTAAAAAATATAAAAAAAAGAACATCAATAACGGAAAAATTAAAATCGATTTTTGGATAATCGATACTCTAGTCCACGATTCGGATTGATTTAAAAATCGTATTTTTGCAAAGAAACGCTATTGCTATTACCGTCGCAATTAATATTGTAATGAGTTTGATACCAGAAACTCGTTTTTTGATTTCTATTTTTTCTATCTAAGGAAAAATCACAGGCACCTAAACCATGCAGCCAAGTCAGACGTTATTTTATGCCAATTGTCAAGGAAGTGTCATGTGAAAATTTTAACGTACTAACATGATGGTGGGTCCCTTTTTAGGAAATAATAGATAATCTTTAAGCTTGGGATGTATGGATATGTAATACGAGAAATAAAAACGATATTTTATTTCTCATAAAGATTATTTGGAAATTGTTATTACGGTATTTAGTGATAAAGATAATTAAATTAGACATTAGTAGTTTACACGATACGATACCATCTCTGTTCAATGCCCTAACGTCAATGACCCTTTTAATTCTAACTTATAAACTTATGTTATATGATATTTCTTCATTCAATTCTTGTGAACAAGTGAAATGGACTGTAATTCATTATAATGCAAAATGAGTTTTAAGTTATAAAAACTCAATGGCCACTTCCAATATGGGAGCAGTATAAAATGGTTGGAAAAATTGAAAATAATACAATTTTCACTGGAAATAGCCTTAAAATTATAGAAATAACAATAAGAGGAACATATTTTATTACACACGTGTTATTATGCAAATCCTTACTGTAGTGTACTAATGTAAAAAGTATATAGTTATTTTATTACATATAAACTATGAGTTTATATTTGGAGTGATTTAAAAAGATAGACAGTTCGACTATTCACGGACTTGTCGACACATGTATTTTAATATTTAGTAATTTCAATGTTTTAATAAAGTTTGCTGCATTTAAATATATATTATGTTATTTTAATAGTTGTACCAAAGGCTGGTACATACCACTTACTTATACAGAAATTAACATATTTGGGAAGTGTTATTTTTACCGCTTTATCACTCTTAAAATCAGCCATATATATAAGTGTTGAAAAAATTTTTTTGTGATATGTTTTCAATTCTTAATATTCTTCAATTTTTCACTTATCCTAAATAATATGTATTTTCATATAGTGTTTATACCCGAATAAAAACATCGATATACAGGATTATCGATATATTTAACGTAACTATTATTTATACATTTCTGAATTCTGATGTCATATTTGTGAAGGGTGTACTGTACAGGTTTCATTTGGTCTAACTCTAAAACGATTCACACGCATATATAATAGTCGGACTACCTCACAATGGGAATTAAAGAAGCAAATATATTTCTAGACAATCAGTGGAACACTTATTATGCCGGGCAAACAGTAAACGGAAGAATAGAATACATTTTCGATAGTCCAAAAAAAGTTCGTGGTATGTATAAATTGAGAATTAGTCTTCAGTGAGTCACTCGTCTGCATAAATTATTGCAAGATATATAGATTCCTGATCGACAAAAAGTACGAAGAGGCAAGGTACCATACTCCTGTTGTTTGGTTATAGGTATTCATGTAAAATTTAAAGGAGAGGCACACACTGAGTGGTATGAAAGTAAGCAAGAAGAAAATGCTCAGGGGAAAACGGAATCAACCGATACTATGCATAGTGGAAATGAAGAATATTTCCAGATTTCGTACTATTTACTTGGCAGTAATACAGGTAAATAATTTAGAACTATATTGAATGCATAGTGGGCTGCCTCTATACTCTGAAACCGTTCGCATGAAAACTTAATTCCTCTGGTCAGATTTATCAGATAAAATTTTAAATGTTTACTGTTAGTTTTATTTTTTGCACACTACAAGTACCTAAGTACACACTAAGAATAATAACATACAGTTCTCATAATAATGTGATTCTTCTTCTGGCTGTACTTATATGGGTTCACAGTTTTAAGTAAAATACATAATTTTGATTAAATTGATTTTTTTTAAATCTAGTGTGTTTGTAGCCATTGAAAGAAACCCAACACTTGCTATTATTTGGCTTCTTATTACATTTTTTTACTGCAACCATCTTTTGATCATATATTTACATTGACCATTATAACATAAAATAATATGTAAATTAATACATGTATTATAGTAGACCAACAACATACAAACAATTATAAAAAATATGCATTTCAATGAAAATGAAAGCCTTTTAACAGAAGAAAATTTTTATAACCTTCAGCCACCAATTCATGCTAAAAGATTTAAAACCCAATCTATTTTTGTTATTAAATATGCTTATGATTAAAAAAAAAATAAGAATTTGATTTAAAAATGAAATAGTTTAGTTAAAGATAACAATAATAATTACCAGGTATCATAGACTAATGATGAATGGTCACAGTTTTCATTTATATGTATATCAGATTCTCAAATATAATGGATACAGCTGCACTGCAGTGCAGGCTTCTTCTCTTTATTCATTTTTATAAAATGTAAAATTTTAGTCTGTAGAAATAGTGTAATAAAGTTTTAGATAATATTGTATTCAAATTTTTATTTTCATAAAATATATATTGTCAGTTTTCCCTTAAATAATATATTATATGAATTACTAATATTAGGATATGTAATTAGTAGTAATTGTTAATTTTAAAAGTTTTTCTTCATGTATTAATGTCAATTATAATTTCGTGCATATTTTAATTCATATCACACTATTCTAGACTGTTTAGTAGTGAGCAGTGCACTTGATATCATATGCAGGTTGCCTTATTATTTGATTACTGAAAATTCTAATGTAACTGGCATTCCGTAGTGTTACAAGGCGTCAACCACAGTTTGAGATTTAATATACTATTCTGAATTTAATTATAATTAACTTTAATTATTGTAGTAATATTAATATTATTTCTCTGCTGGTTAATATCTGAAAATTATCTGTTCTGTATTATTAAATTAAAAAGAAAATATGTAAATACAGACTGCCAAATAATATTTTTGTTCTACTTAGATTTCAAAGGAGTAGGTTCCTTATAATTCCAATAAAAGTATATTATACTGTATAAATGCTTAGGTAATTTTAAACATTACTCATATTTAGTCATCATGAAAACATATCTATTTACTTTACAGTTATAGATGACTTACTATTGACATCATTTTTCTGAGAAAGTTTACAGATATTAGTTTTCAACTAATCAATGAAAACCATTGAATAGAGGGATATCATTATTTATTAAAAGAGCCATTTTCTTCATCGTTCTATAAAAAAAATCGAATATTGAAATCAATTTCACTAAAAATGTGAAAGTATGTTTCCTTGACAGTATTCAATCATATTTTAATACTTAACTGGATTGTAAAAGTATAAGGTAAAATATGTTGTGTAATAAAAGATATACAGTTTTCATAATGTTTTAAAGAAATTAGTTAAAGCTTTACATAACACGTAATTTACTTCTAGCAAAGGAGATAGCTAACATATAGTGATAATGAAATTTCGTGTATGTAAAAGTCAAAAATGTATTGTAATATTATGAAGCTACATATATACCTAACATGTTTCTAAGTTCTAGACATTAATAATAAGTTCTAAATTATTTTATGGTGTAAGTGTGCAATTTACGAAATGGCGCAGTGTATTTTAATGTGTGTAATCAATGAGCCATAAGTTGCTTAGGAAACATCACTGTGCAAGTTAATTTGACTAATTTTACAACAGAGTAAATTTTATTTTATTTTATTACCATTGATATACAAAATCCAAGATGCACACTTAACATCTCTCAGCCAGCACACAAAAATGAGTGCATAATTTTCTCGCGTCGCTAACAGTCTTGTAAAAACAACTTTAAATCATTCAGGTAAGGTCGAATTTGCAAAATTATAAGTTTATCGCATAACTATAACCACATAGCTATGTATATTGGGCAGTTTTTGCAGGATGGTTTTGAGCGCTACTTTTATTAGACACTGTGTATCTTGGGTTTTTATATGTCGTTGTTTATTACTTAATGTTAGGATCTTCATGCGGTAATTAGTAAGTAGCAATATCAAATGTATTGAAATGTGGGTTTTTTGTACAGTTTGATATGTCATGAGAATATTTATCCAAGAATATTTCAATGTAGAAACTGCCAATTTTCGATTTAAGAGATATTATTTGTTAGCAATGCATACTTTTTTCCAATTTGTCACTATGCATGCACAATAATAATGCTTCGATAACACTCTAAATAATGTTTTAGGCAACGAAATAGAAATTCCAGAAGGAAAGCAAGTATACAATTTCACTTGTACTCTGCCTCCTGTTCTACCATCTTCTTTTGAAGGTGAACACGGATATATTAGATACACTGTTAAAGTGACACTGGACAGGCCCTGGAAGTTTGATCAGGAGACAAAGTTGGCCTTTACAGTGATTAATGCTTTGGACCTGAATCTAAATCCATCTTATAAGGTAAATTGGAAACTTGAAATCATTCATAATTTGTTGTCATAGAGTTATAGTAAAATGAATATCCAATTTTTATGGCAAATAGTTACTTAGTCAATGTCACTTCAGCGTCACCTATTGAGATTCATACCAAAATGATAGCATTAAAATCTCCAGGAATATCAAAGCAATATCCAGGAATATTAACAATTACATTGACTTGTAAACCTTTAATAAAATTTTACTAACTGTAATAAAAATTACATTATATAATGAAAATGTTTTCTTTTATGGAACATTAACACATTTTTTTTTACTTTATCGAAACGCAATCCATATTGGATACTTAACTGAATCAGGTTATCTATGTTTATGTATACATCTTTCAGGTTATCAGTGTAGCTCTTCACTTTTCATAAACTGATGTCACCGCCTACTTTCATTTATTTTAGGAACCGATTCACATCCAATTGGAGAAGACATTTTGTTGCTTCTGTTGCGCGTCGCCACCATTATCTGTCGATGTTCAAGCTCCCGTCTCGGGATACTGTCCGGGACAAGTGATACCGATAAAAATCGACATCGAGAATAAGAGTAACGTGCAACTTCATCTTGTTAAAATATTTTTCAGAAAAGTAAGTTTTACTTGTCTAGTTATTTGCTCTTATAAATACGAGAAATGTTTTTATCCGACTTAGACTTTAGGCCACCCTCGGCAGCGGCTCAAGCCTAGGTCCGTTCCCTCGGCGTACAGCCCTTGAGTATGCTGCTCGTGGGAATACAGTGACACAAAACTTACTAATCACTGCAACAACATTAAACATGTGACCTTCACACATGTGACCTCCACACATGTGAACGCACACACGCTTACACATGATAGTGGAAGGGTTTCATTTTTTCCCTTATCCCTTATTGAACTAAATTAGTTCAGAAAACATGCCCGTTACGAAATACATATAGAAGTTATTGAGGCATACATTCATGCCTGGGAAGCATGTATATTTCACTAATTCATATATGTATGTAACCTAGGCAACAGCGCAAGCCGAGGTGTGCCGTGCTAGTTATCAAAATAAAATCGGTAAACCGCCTTAAGCGCTCGCTTTAGTAGTCTGGGGAAGCTGTTAAGGTGACTGCTTGATTGCCAAACCGGAGCAAGGTGAAAAGAGACTGGGGACCTGGCTTTCCAGTGCACTTGGTTTGGTAGACGGGTAGGCAGTTTGATCGGACTGTCGTTGCGGCATGGCCTTCGCGCTGGGCTTTATAACTGCGTGTCGTGCTGCATTCCTTGCTAGACCCTGTGACACCATTAGCTCGGCAGACGGTATATCATGGGTTTTTTAGTCAGTAAGAGTTTGAAACCCCATCGCTCCCCAAGTGTCTAAAGTAGGATTTCTACTCCCACGTTAAAAAAAAAAGAACCAGTCAGCATATCTATCTGACGATGGGTTGTATATCTCTCAATTGCTTTTTATTACATTCTGTTTTTTATTATATACAACTAGCGGGCCAGTCAGACGTTGTCCCGCACTGATAATAAATATCCTTGCCAAATTATATACCTAACCCTTCCTAATGAATCACTTTATTTACTATTGAAAACTGTATGAAAATCCGTTCAGTAGTTTTTGAGCTTATCGCTAACAGACGGACGTGGCAGAGGATTTTGTTTTATAATTTGTCCTTTATAATATGTCTACAACTTTGTCGTGTTCTGGTAAAAAAATAACCCCGATATAAGGTTTATCTTTACATTTTGTTAGTTAATTATAAATGTGGTAATGTAATATCTCACCTTCGTCAAACGTTACGGTACACTAGACTTCTAGAGGTTTCTTTGTATGATCATAATAATATTATAAACTCAATGATAAGAAATATTCTGTCTTAGTAATAATATATCAAGCAATAATGGTGAAATTCCAGCATAACCTTTTCTAGTACGTAAGAAATTATGTATTTTGATAATATAATCGAATAATGCTTGCAGTTTGAATAAAAATAATTGCTTTAAAATCACCCGATTGTCTTGTTTTAGTTATGAAAGTTTATAGCATTTTCAACTTTGTAAATAGTTAATTCAATTGACTACACTAGACGTATGGGTAACGACCTACATTCTATACATTTTAAGTATTAGTAATTTAATATTTAATAGCGATTATGACTCAGTGGTTAATCGAGGACGTAGGTTTGAGTAATTGCGAATGAGCCGTAACTTTGTCTGAAGGAAAACATTTTGATGTGACCAGACAATGGTTATAGTGTGTTCCGGCTAACTAACTCTCTGAAGTTGAAAATCTGTAGCCAAGCACCTGTTGGTATGTACCAACACCAGCATTTGAGAACCAGTCCCACTTTTTTTAAATGTCATGTGAGGCAAACGTACAGGTGGGTCACTTGATGTTAAGTGATAGTGTGTTCCGGCTAACTAACTCTCTGAAGTTGAAAATCTGTAGCCAAGCACCTGTGGTGTATACCAATAGCTGCACTTGAGAACCGGTCCCATTTTTTTTTGTTATGTCATCTGAGGCAAACGTAATGGTGGGTCACTTGATGTTAAGTGATCACCACCGTCCATAGATACTAATACTACCAGAGGAGTCGCAAGTGCGTTGCCAGCCTGTGTTTGGGGGGAAGGGGAGGGAGAGGAGAGAGGAAGGCAGGGCAAGTGGACCTCCGGCGTTCTCACTGACCGAACGAAACGCAACAATGCAAGCACTGTTACTTCACGTCGGATTTCTATGAGAGGGTGGTACTACCCCGGGCGAGCCGACCCATTCATGCTGAAACAAGTAATAGCTTCAGCGTAGCTCTACCACCTATAAAAGGTTTAGCGTGCTTACTATCTTGAACCATCTTCATACCATGAGATTGTAGTCCGCTAAAATATATAATGTTATAAAATAAAAACTTGTTTTATATGAAGGTGGTAACCTATAGAGCCACTTCACCATCGACGGCGACGAAGAAAGTGAAAAATGTAATTCTGACAGTACAAGAAGGTCCTGCGCCAGCTGGCACCACGAAGAATTGGAATCTAACTATGGAAATACCTCCTATACCTCCATCCAATCTCGTCAACTGTAATATTATAGATTTGGATTATGATTTCAAGGTAATTACAGATGTAATCATACTAACTAATACTATAAATGCGAAAGTTACTTTTTGTTTGATTGTCTGTCTGCTTGTTTGTTACACTTACACGCCTTAAACAACAGATCATTATGACATTTTGCACATAAGCTGTCTGGAGTATTGCATATACTAACTACAAATAAGTTTAATTGAAATTAGCGCGCATTCATTATGTTGAATATACAACCAGTGATACAATACAATAGAAAGAAACAGAGACAGAAAGCCTCATTGGCATAACGCTTTTTTCTTACGTGACGATTTCTACTAGTACCTTTCATCCAAGAACATTACTATTACCGGATGAAATCTACATTAACACGATACGAAGCCGCGAGAAAAAGATAGTGTTTATATAATAATTTCAATGATCTCAATTTGATGACATAAAAATTACATATGTACGCAAAAGAATTATGTAACTTTTATAATATGTTTCTGTTTCCTAATTTGTTTCTATACTTTTGTAAACTATTGTTCAACCAGAAGAAATAAATAAATTAAAGAGGCAATTATCACCAGAGTCTCTCCAAATTGACACACTAAACCTAAACTTACCTTACCAAAAGATCCCTTCCCAAGGACCATGATGAAATTGAAATCGGATGCCCTAATGACGTCAGCCGCAGCCATATTATGTGGCACTTCCCTATCAGGTGGCGGAGGAGCTCTACGTGCGCCAACGGTCGTAGCCCGCATTTGGTTCTTAAGTTGAACCAGATCTGTGCCCTCTTCTGGCACCGGAACGTTATAGAATTCGCCCTCCTCCTGAGTGAGGAGCTTGAACCAGCCGTCAGCTGGAGCCTTCATCACTTCGGATATCCCAAATGAGAGGGAGCCCATGAAGTCATTCCGGGAGGTTCGATCCCAATCCCACACCTTGAAAAGAATGTGCGTATTGAAAGATTAAAATAATTACTGGAAGTTTTAGTTATAAAATGGAAACTATCACAGATTATCAAGTTACGATAAAAGA
>MU158937.1:46530-61038 GCA_015888305.1 Antheraea pernyi
CGTGAAATTTGGCGTAGTTAAAGTTTATATGGAGGAGAAGTGCAGAAAGCTATTTATTTTATATAAAATGCATTAGAAGTACATTAAATTAATTAAAATATGCATTACTCACACTACTGCATCAATTTTACACAACATATACACACATGTAAATAAAAAAGACATTTTGACATCTGTCAATAAAGGACTTCAAAAAAGGTTGTCAAGGAGGTTGCTATGCTCGACTGTCTGTATTATTTTACTCTTACGTTCCATTTACCCTTTTTCATTCTACATTCAACAATGATATTAAAACGTACAATTATTATTATAATATTTATCCCTTTAAAAAATCAATGAACTATGATCGAATGTCGACCATTGGGCGCCCACTAGTAATTATTATTATATTTAATAGTTTTAAGACAATAATCATGTATGCGACATAGATTCCTCGTGTCAAATATCAGTGGCAAGATGTAAACCAGACCTCTGCAAGTTGCTGCTCTTGACTAGTATTTATAATTTTCAATATTAAATTTCTTAAAATAAAAGTGTATCTCTTAAAAATTTCACGAGATATAAGTCGTTAACAAGTACAAAAATATTTACAAAGCTTAATAAGTTTCGTAACGTAATAATAATTGAACGCGAGCCGTAGGTTTACGATCTCTGGTTTGGTAAATTCTGACAATTGGAAACAATTGCGTTTTAAACCGATTTGATTCATTGTGTCATTTTTAACCATGAACTGGTATTTTGTGAGCTGGAATGTTTACAAATGTTTGTTGAAAATATTTTTTTCACAACAGAACACGTCTTGCGTACTTGCGTTCTCGTGCAATCTCGTATGCAATCATATTAAACGCATGACAAGGTTTCAAAGTAGTTAATCATTTGAATATGAGTGCCAACTTCTTTCCTCCATAAAATATGGTTAAAATGCATTACTGAAAGACTATTAACTACTTTGAAACCTTGTCATGCGTTTAATATGATTGCATACGAGATTGCACGAGAACGCAAGTACGCAAGACGTGTTCTGTTGTGAAAAAAATATTTTCAACAAACATTTGTAAACATTCCAGCTCACAAAATACCAGTTCATGGTTAAAAATGACACAATGAATCAAATCGGTTTAAAACGCAATTGTTTCCAATTGTCAGAATTTACCAAACCAGAGATCGTAAACCTACGGCTCGCGTTCAATTATTATTACGTTACGAAACTTATTAAGCTTTGTAAATATTTTTGTACTTGTTAACGACTTATATCTCGTGAAATTTTTAAGAGATACACTTTTATTTTAAGAAATTTAATATTGAAAATTATAAATACTAGTCAAGAGCAGCAACTTGCAGAGGTCTGGTTTACATCTTGCCACTGATATTTGACACGAGGAATCTATGTCGCATACATGATTATTGTCTTAAAACTATTAAATATAATAATAATTACTAGTGGGCGCCCAATGGTCGACATTCGATCATAGTTCATTGATTTTTTAAAGGGATAAATATTATAATAATAATTGTATGTTTTAATATCATTGTTGAATGTAGAATGAAAAAGGGTAAATGGAACGTAAGAGTAAAATAATACAGACAGTCGAGCATAGCAACCTCCTTGACAACCTTTTTTGAAGTCCTTTATTGACAGATGTCAAAATGTCTTTTTTATTTACATGTGTGTATATGTTGTGTAAAATTGATGCAGTAGTGTGAGTAATGCATATTTTAATTAATTTAATGTACTTCTAATGCATTTTATATAAAATAAATAGCTTTCTGCACTTCTCCTCCATATAAACTTTAACTATGCCAAATTTTACTTTCATCCGTCCGCGCAATGCCGTTAAAAAGGGATACAAAGTTTGGGCTTCACGTATTAATATATATGATGATTATAATAATTAATTCAATACACTTTAAATTATTTTGAAGATTTATTTAACTGTCGTATTCCACAGGTATATATATTTATATTATAAATAGTTTGTTTTTATCTGTTTACGCTTCTCATTTATTGTAATAAAACAAAGACTAAATGTTACTCTAAAATCTAAAAAGTACGTATACGTTAGATTTACCTTATTATACACATGTATAGATTTATTTCTTTAAAATAAAGGCTTTGGAAGGTTGGCAATCTCTGCATTAGACACAGTATAATTTTAAATAGTCTGTAGATTAATGTAATTTTTATTTGCCGTTGTTATGAACGAGGTTACAAACGTAATATATTACGTCTAGCTAAGTGTTATCTCGCGCTTTATTAACGCTCGATGATCTAGTGCACGTCAAGGTTATATGTCTATAATGTGTGTTTCGAATCGCCTTGTCACTGACGTCTACAACTATTTTTATTAAATTGGTCACGATCGACCGTCGTCTGTATTTATATTTTTCTTTTGCTGAAATATCCGTATAAAGAGTGGCTTTTGGCTTAATCTAATCTTGTGTGAGATTTAAGGCCTCTCTATGTTAAATGGGATCTAGCATTTATAGGGCTTTAAGGAGGATGTAATTGGAAGTTTTTTCACAAAGTTTTAATGGACAACCGCAAAAACAGAATTTAATGTTTCCATGATATTGCTATCTGTTGCGTGTACTTTGACTTCTTTCGATAAAAATAAATAAATAGAAAGACAATATTAATATAATTGTCTTTTAACACTGGCTTATAGTAAATTGAAAGGACGTTTGCTTATCTTGTTATAATATTGACCTGAAATAAAGTATCACACTTTTCTACTACCTACTTAAAAGAGACTACGCATATATTAATGTTTTATGTGTAGGCATATTTGCTAAGACAACGCGATAGTTACAATCAATCAAAATTAATTATAATTCATACCAAGGAATATGTTACCGTTTACTATCACTTATATGGATTCTTTAATTTCACAGTTGGAATACGAATACACCTGTGGGTAAACCAAATGCCGTTTGTATTAGAGAAATTTATTTTGTATTCGTTCAGAGGAATTCACTATTACATAATTACAGTACAGTCACTCTTGCACTTAATAATGCTGCAGTCGCAGTTCGTTTGAAGATCTCTTTCTTTTGTTTCTCTTCGTATTCGTTCCGATGGCGCGATATTCAAAATAGTTTTGTTCTTGGGCGCATCGTGGGCGATCATATGCCAATCAATAAACCTGGAAAAGTGGGTTTTCGAGTGGACGTCGTTATTCGAACGATTCGACAATGATCGAGACTGGCTGTTTAGAATGTCATTATGTTTATTTATATTAATTTATTTTATTCGTAACTAAATTAACGAAAACTATTAAATACGCAATGAAAAAACTATTCGCAAAAACTCAAGTATTTGTTGTTTTCTAAGTATCTGATTAAACAAACAAGCTGTTTGTGATTACCAGTTTTATTTAAGCAAAATAAAAATCACGATTATCAGCGCATTGAAGAAAAATATCGTGAATAGATAATTGTTTGGTGGTCGTTTTGTCTAAACACAGCATCGCGTCGATCAACATGCATTTAAATCCTACACTGGGTATCAACTTTCGAAAAAGGCAAACATTATGATTAGCTCATAGCATGGTTTTTTTCTCTCGAACTGACTACGCTATTGACCTGGCAGGGTCTTCACAGCTTCACCGGACTACGAACTCATAGCATGGTGTTTCCGGAAGTTGTACTTGAAATTCGTAAATCTATAACTTTAAATCTATAAAGTTTGAATATTTAATTTACATGAAACTGAACATTTAATACGGTTTTTACTATTAATAATGTAGGTAACTTAGATTTTTGGAACGAAGTTCCTTAACGCAACTTGTGGCTGTAGTCCGGTGAAGCTGTTAAGACCTTGCTAGGTCAATAGCGTAGTCAGTACGAGAAAAAAAAGCAACTTGTGGAAGAGGTTAACTGGTAAAAATCTCACGTAAAGAAAAAGCGTTATGCCCCCTCCATGTTGCTTTCTCACTCTGTCACTTTTTATTGTATACGAGCGTGCGAGTATCTAACTTCGAAGAGACAAGCATCGTACATTGCCGGTGGTATATTCTCAATATTGAACGCTCGGAAATTTCATTAAAACTTATTTTTATTTAGTATTTCATTTATATAAATTTTTATTTAGTATTTCATTTATATAAATTTTTATATAAATATTTCCTCGAAATATATAAAGGAAACTTTTTAATTGGAGTCATTATTTTACGATAAAGAATTTCGTTCTTATCTGAGGTCCACTGACGGCATATATATATTTTTTAGACTATTTAGTAAATGGAAAATATTATTCTATATGTATTCTTAAAAAGTATATTTATTTTTCCTTTATAGGTGGAATGCGTAGTATCGGGTATGCACTTAAATATGCACGATAAAAAGTACATCACTATAGGCACGGTGCCCTTGGTTGGCCTGACGGGACAAGCCGCGCCCTCTGCACCTGCGCCAAACGCAAGCCAGTACTCGCCGAGCCAGCCAGCTGTCCTGCCCGTCGGACCGGGCGAGCCGGCACAACCCACTAATGTAACTACTCCTACCGTGTCTTTTTTTTTAAATTGCATCATCAGTGCTGTGCAGTACAAAATCAAAATATACTTTATTTAATTTAAGCTCTGAGAAGGCGCTTATGAACGTCAAAGCTACCACCGGTTTGGAAAATAACCCAGTCAACGAGAAGAATTGGCAAGAATCTGATTTATCTCATGTTATATATTTTTACAAAAAAAAATTGTTACATTCGTTTTTAGTGGTTGCACAGAGACTGGCGTCATTTCCAGACATCACAATCGTTCACGTATTAATCCACCATATAATACAATAATTTAGACTATGTAATATTATAAAATGGTAATTTAACAATTGAACGTCAGTTCTGTCAATATTTTTGAAGATCTCCTTACTGTTTTGTGTCTCAATCGCTCACTCCCTTTTTATGTGGAGAATTGTTAACTCATTTTTTTACTTTCCCGTATGTTTTTCTTTTGTAAAAACTTTTTCCTTACAATTACACATAACAAAAAAAAAAAAGTTAAATATGTGTCGCCGTTTTGAAGTGATGCACTTACGTACGTTTGGCATTTGACTTATTGTTATATTTAGAAATAATCTTGTATTTTATACATTATTATAGAGACATAATCATAAACTGACTAAACAACTATGTTGACATGACAACCACTTATCTATTCAAATATACATCAATACAACAATCCTCCCCCATTATAAAAATATTGAAGTCAAATAAATTTAGAAAATTCATAAAAATGTTTTATAATCAACTCGAGGAATATTTCTTAATAATCTTCTTGCCACGGGAGCCGGTGGTGGCTGACCCTCGTCTTCAGTATTACACCATCCTCCTGTGGTAGGCAAGGCTTCTTCTTGCACAGTTTCTTTCTCGGGGTGATTAACGGGACTTGCATTACTGCCAAGTGAAGGGTGTACAGGAGATTCCTCGAAAGACCTATCACTCAATTCTATAGGACATTCCCAATTCTGTACTTTGGAAGTCATAGTACCCTTATTAACTATTAACTGGTTCTTATGCTTCTTCATTTTTTGAGAGGTGATGCAATCCTTAATTATGTAGGTTACTTTTCCTATTTTTCTTATTACGATTCCTTGATTCCAAGATCTTTGATTATTTGGCATTGACTTTTTATAATAAACGTAGTCACCAGACTTAAATGATTGATAATTTCGCCCTCCATAGGCTTTATTTTGCAGCATCTAACTGCTGATAGCTTCTAGTATCGATTAATTTTGAAAAGCTGATCGTTCTGCAGTGGCTCTTGAACTGTTGCCGATATTGATGCTGCACCCATACGTGCCGTACGAATGCTTTCTGCCAGATCAATTGCCATTGCTAATGTTAATTCCTCGACGTGTTGAGCAAATAGCTTATGACGTTCCACACCCGGAAGCATTCCCATTATAAAACGATCTCGTAAAGCTTCTTCGACGTTTAAAAAGAAGCAGTGAGCTGTTAGACCTCGTAATCTAGGTGCCCATTCTGCGAATGTCTCGTTCGTTTTTTAAAATGCGGCATAGAATTTATATCGTTCGCCGAATCCACATCTTGTAGGAGTAAAATGTTTATCTAAAATTTTCAAAATATCTTCGTAAAGTACATCTTGCAGTTCCTTGGCCAATGCTAAGTCTGCAGCTAATCTATAGGTGCTTTCGCTGAGTGTACTCAACAAAATTACTGGTTTCCTGATATTAGCCGGATCCTTTGTTGTGTCAATCTCGTTTGCGATAAACCATTGCACTAAACGGGCTTTGAATATTTGCCATTGTTGAACATTGTGGTCAAAACTTCCCAGGATTCCGCACAGTGCCATTTCGCAGTTTAAACGTGAGTTCTCGTCGCCAATGTTATATTTAGAAATAATCTTGTATTTTATACATTATTATAGAGACATAATCATAAACTGACTAAACAACTATGTTGACATGACAACCACTTCTCTATTCAAATATACATCAATACAACACTTATATTTTATTAGAATGAACTCATTTAACCCCTCGGCTGATTTTTTAAAGATCTAAACCTCAAAATGGCGTATCACATCTTTAATTTTTTATTTATTTTACGACACGTAAATTGTAAATTTCATGGTTTCGGTAAACTAATTCGTACAAGTGAAAAAAAAATCTTAAAAGGTTGTTTTGACCGGTGGAATATCATTTCGATGTCTGCAGGTTCGCACCCCAGCATGTATCAACGAATTTTTCGGAATTCGCGTACATTTACCAATTTGAATTGTTAACACTATCGGCTGACGGTGAAGGAAAACATCGTGAGGAAACCTGAACCTGAGAAATGCTCTTATAAGTACTACTATATGTGGGAAAATATACAACTGGGGATTTCTCAGAGTTTGAAATCGCCAATACGTCGTGGGCTGGCGTGGTGATTACGCCCATACCTTCCTTCGGGAAGAGGCCTATGGCCTTGCAGTGGGTCTCTTACGGGCTGATGATGATGATTTCCCATAAAACATATGATTTTAAAATACATAAATTATTATTTTTCAAAGTTTTGTAATAAATCACGTATTTTTAAAGCTTATGTTGCCAAAAGTCTGTTGACCTGTACCTCATGACCCCTACATTCGTTTGTATGAAACTTATAACTTTATGGCTTTGGACAGTCCAGGGGTTAAAATGCTATTTATGATTATAAGGTACCAAGTGCCCCCGGTGGAGATGGACCTCCCGGGGGATGGGTGGTTCCTGGAACTGCACCAGCGCAACCACCGTATCAAACGCTGTATCCGACCCTCAGTAAGTAATAATTTCAATACCTGCTCACAATGATTTATAGAATCTCTTCTGCTGAATGACGATAATATTTACGAGCTCGGTTGTTTTCAAAGAATTTACATGAGGATAACATATAAATGTTTATTTTTCAGCTGAACCCGTCTACAAGGAATCTCCTTATACAGCTCGTACTATTCAAGACAGAGGTGATAGTAATCATACTGTGATTAATTCGCGAAATTTCGCCCCTTACTATCCTACTTACGCAGCTGTGCAACCACCGCCATTGCCTCAGTAAAAATGATTTCATATAACAAACGTTAAAACGTTACAGTCCTTGTCAATCTTTTTCGCTGCTCTGAATATAGCCTTAAATTCGCGCATTTATACAGTAAATAGTTTTTTTTGCCTTCTTCGATTCTAAGCTTTTTAGAATTTTTTTATAATCTTAATATTTTACATGTCAAAAATTTTGAGATCTTGAAAAATAACGTAAAATATTAGGTACGGGTAACGTTGGATTTAACTACAATGAAATATAACGACTCATTTATTTATCCCTCAAGCTGTTACGATGTTATGTATATTATACGTATCTATGTTTAAATTTGTGTTTGGCGTATTTAGTATATTCAGAGCGGTTAAAAAGCTTGGCGAGATCTGTATTTGTTACCGCTAACATATTCTTTTGTACCTAGATGATGAGCAGATCAACATGGGTGATCCATAAAAATGCAAAAATTTTATGATCCAATAGTGATATGGTAGGTTAAAGTTATGTTCAATACATGTGTGAGTCGCGGGTAAATGCGAAAATTGTTATTTCCGCACATTAACGGAGCAAATCAGTTAATCTGTAGATTATCTAGGTAACGTGCATATAAACAGTTTTCGAACTTTAGCGGTAACATATACATGAATATTATGTACTCATTTATTTTGTACCGTTCCCGTATTAACTTCTTATAATGTTCGGAGGTCCGGTGGGATGAAACCGAATTAGGTCTTTGGTATTGTTCACTGTAGTCAGATTACCGTGGCTCTGAACAACATTATATTAATGATGGCAAACACATGGTAAAAAGTAAAACATTAAATACATTGAAAATTCCTAAAACCTTTGTTTGTGGTACCTCTCACACTGATCATAAAAGAGTGAAATATGTATGGAATTCTCAAGCAGAAGACCTTCTTTTGTAGAAAATGATGTGTTATTGTATTTTGTATACATGCGATACTTCCAATTTTATACTACCTCTTTTACACAGTATAAACTGGCCTTATTTAGGATTTAATTAAACAATACGTGCTTTTTAAATACCACTATTTAACATAAATTAAATACCTAAGTATCATTTCCTAGTTTTTAATCTTATCTGTGTGCAATTTCGCAATATATTTAAGTTTACCGGTTCATCGGATCTTATTTAAAATCGATTTTTTTCCTTCTCCTTGCTTTCTTTTGTTGTCATTCAATTCTGGGCTACGTTTAAACCTTATCACGAAATCAATTAAAAACATTTGCAAATTTTTGTAACAGACATACAAGAAAATTAGTTAATAAAAATATTATGAAATTGTTTGATTTTGGAAGACTCATAAATGAAAAAGGAAAATTTGATAATTTTAAGGTTCTCCGAATGCCTTAGTCCGTTTCTAGTAAAAATACACACTCAGATTTGATGTCCTAACTATATAAAGAAATGGTAACACGTAAAAGACGAACTACGTGTAATTATAATTAATTATAGGCTTAAATATTTTTGTGTTATAAAAGTGATTAAAACATGGTATTATCAAAAATTGTAATCTCATTTTTGCTATTTGTACGTATAACGTTTTATACAATTTAATTTTGTTACTAATTTTATGATTTGATGAGTTGTTTTATAAAATTATATCGAACTTTATAAAATTTATAATAATTTTTATTTTGTGTATTTTAAAAGGGCAGCTTATTTTTTTTATAGCTTATGGTTTAATATGGAACGAAGAAAAAGACGGAAAGTTATGCACAAGTAATTATAATATTAAATAGATCCAGATTTGTATTCACCTGTAGTTCTTTGAGGTTAATTTATATGCTGTATATCTGAATTGTTAAATCTTGGTTATTTATACGCCGCATATTACTTCTTCCCGTTTTACAGAGATTATACAACAACTATATTCAAATAAATGTTTGTTTATTCACGTTTACTATATATCTTTATTATGGTTAATCCCCATTACATTGTTTTATTTTTAAACATTTATATTGTGTATTTACGTTTACTAAAGTATTTATCCAAGTAATCCAATGGAATTGATTTATTCTAAAATACGGTTATATCATACAGTCTTTCAACTCGTGTTTTTAGTGAATACATCCTTTGAGATACGGTTACGTTTTCCACTTGTGTCAAATAGTTTCGGTACTGGTTATTTTTGTATAACATTGATTATATATCAGATACAATTGCTCAACTATTAATAAAACAGCATACGTAATAAATATATTTTATTGAAACACTAGATCAAAGTATTCGATAGAGGCCTTTAGGTCCGCGCTATTGTCTACGGCACCACGAGGTTACCAAATACGGAGAGGTTGATTGTACTCTTATAGTGCCAAGGGGCGCGAAAATAGCAATCTCCAGAGTTGTAATCTATTAATTTCAGGGTTGTAATCAATTACTTTCAGGGTTGTAATCAATTACTTTCAGGGTTGTAATCAGTTCCTTTTAGGTTTGTAATTAATTATTAACCCTTTGCACTCGAAGTTTTTTCATTCGTATTTCAAGCATAACTATCCGCGAACCTCATTTGCCACCACCATTTTAAATGGCTCCGCTCCGGAGTCTTTTTTTTTCTCGAAATGACTACGCTATTGACCTAGCAAGGTCTTAACAGCGGACACCGGACTACCGCTCCGGAGTCCTCGAGTGCATAGGGTTAAGCTAATTAAATATAATTGATATACGTAGTTCCCCATAAAGGCACTTATTTTATATTTTTGATGACATTGGTGATGAAAATGGCGCGGATCTGATACCACTGAATAACAAATGTGAATTTCGTTGTATCAAAAATGTGTTGTTTCTTTTACAAATATTCTAAACTTATAATGGTACAATATATATATTTACCAATGGCAGTTATTTTATAAGTTAAAATGTATATTTTTTTCCTTTTATGCTTTGTTAAAAGGTGAGTTTTACGATACGTACAGTATTTTTTAAACTGCATTAAATTCAGGAATAATTTTTGAGATGTATTAAAAATTAGAATACTAAAAATATGGTTATTTAAATACTATGTGTCGAATGTATTGGAACTGATTGTAATGATATTGTAATCTCCAAGTCTCAAATATGTAGACACTAAGTATTACTATACGGATTATATCCTATTGGGCATTTTATATTTTATAAGATTTTAATTCGCTATATTAATATATTGCGCACAGAATATATGTATGAAAAAATTAAACGACTTTAATTTATGACCATCTTTATTGATTTTCCTTCACATACAAAATAATTCTCTAACCTTTAAGAAATTAGAACAAAATAAATTCAGCAAATACATACTTTTTTAATTACCTATCCGACACAAGGTAATAAATTACAAAAACAATATTTTTATTGACAGAAGTATTATTTTACCAAGTAGATTTGCCACATTTCTCTGTGTGAATTTTATCATTTTAAGTATTGCCTTTTTTAATATTATTATAAAAACAAGTCCTGATTTCTGATTTTGATAATTTCCGTTAAGAGTCGTTAGCACAGCTTGATGACTTTTCTTCACTCGATCGATTATTGTAATTCGCAGTTCATTCAATTTCGACCTTTAAATTGGATTATTTAGACTGACAAGCGTTGAGATACATAAGTAAATGGTATCATCACCCCCTTCTCCATATCGCGACTAAAGTATTTTATTCGGATTTAAAAATTATCCCGCCACCTTAATTTCATAAATAAAAATGAACGAATTTTCAAAAATCTATATAGGCAGTGGTTACAGTTAAGTACATCCTTCTCTGTTTCCCAACCGATTTTCTAGAAAGAAAACCATTTAGTAGATATTATAGAGCTCTAGGTTTTCAAAATAAAATCGGCTGAGTGCCTTAAACGCCCGCCTTAGTAGTCTGGTGAAGCTGTTAAGGCCTTGCTAGGCCAATAGCGTAGTCAGTTCGAGAAAAAAAGAGCTCTAGTGTTATAAATAATAAAAATTAGAAAAAAATCGTCTTTTTTTCTTTAATATTGAAATTCAAAAACTATAGAATTATGGTAAAATTTCGACCACCCTCATACTACTCACACTAGTATATTAGTGAAATTACAGAATGAAGCAATTTTCTCATAATGTTGAACATAAGAACATTAATGATTTGGTATGAATATAAACGGGCACTAATTTCTTTTAAGACATGCGCTAATTAATATCAAATCATTTTACAGTGTTGTCGACTCGAAACGGGAACTAAAACGTGTTAAAAAGATGGGAAACGTAGTCGGAAGGTAATTATATAGGGACACAGATACTTTATTGAAAATAATTTTAATTTGTAGATATGAAGCTAATATACAAAACAAAATAAATATTATGTCTTCATTGTTGTTTTGTAAAGTGTAAATGTTAGTATTGTTTTTTTTTTCGAACTGACTATGCTATTGACCTGGCAATGTCTTTACAGCTTCACCGGACTAAGTTAGTATTGTATTCTGGAAAACTGTCATCACGCGGTATAATATCAGTTCTGGATCACGAGATAACAAAATTGAATTATTAGAAAGATATTTTGAACAAGCTAAAAATATAGACTATCGTAAAAATAAATATATTTGTTTAGAGTCTACAACCCTATTGACAGTATATTTCAAAATAAAGTATACAAAAAAATATATCAGCGTTATTTACACATATATCTTAATAAATAATTTCTTCATAAATACCAATACCAGGCCACCCATTTACTAAAAATAGATACATTATTACAGTACATTTGAAAATTACGTACAAAAAATACAGACTATGAAAATAAAATATGCTGGGTATACCAGATGATAGGTTAGTCGCTTGCAATATTTCTACAGCATACTGGGTCCTTGACAATCGTTCTAAACCAATTAAAAAAAATAGGTGCTTAATATTTGACCGAATTATATAGAGAAACACAAAAAATATATTCAATACATTACGCAACTTTGTTAAAGCACGCGGCAAGACGGCGTCATTGACCGTCGAGTAGTGTTCAGTGAAGCGTGAAATGACGTAGGAACAACGACCAACTAACAAAAAATATTTTTTCGAATTATGAACTCGAAAAGGGTTTATTGTCAATATTACTATCGAAGGTTATAACTCCGTGATGACCCTTGCAGCTATCGGCACCGGTCATTGCACCTAGGCTTACTAGGTTTATGTCCATGCTTTTGAAATTCTTTTTATTAGTATTTGTTTTGATATTATTATATGTTAAATGTGACCATGAAGTTTCATGTCTTTGAATGTTGCGAGCGACTAACCAATCGCCTGGAATAATACCTCTAGTATCGCCGAATTAGAATTAATCTTATTAGCCAGCATAATGAGACTGCGGTAATACCTAAGAATGATTTCTAGAAACCGAAATAAAATTTATCAATTGAATCTAGAGATAGTCTCCCAAAAACAATGACTTGATACAGTTATTAAAAATAGTCACAGATATAATCTTATGAACTGAAATGTTGGATAATTTCTTTATCTATCGAAATAAAAATAAATTCAAACCGACGTGAAGTAACAGTGCTTGCACTGTTGCGTTTCGTTCGGCCAGTGAGAGCGCCGGAGGCCCACCTCCCCCCGCTCTTCTCCTCTCCCTCTCCCATCCCCCAAAGGGTGGCAACGCACTTGCGACTCCTCTGGTGTTGTTAGTGTCCATGGACGGTGGTGATCACTTAACAGCAGGTGACCCACCTGTTCGTTTGCTACTTATGACATAAAAAAATAGTAAAAGATTAATGGTTTTGTGATTGGGTTTGTAATAAATGTAATGGAATTGATGATCTACACAAAAATAATGGAGAATACCCATTTCTGCCTATAATGAGGTGTGTATAGTTTGGTTTTTGTAGGAAGGAAAAACAATGAAGACGCCATTTACATAAGATTTTGTCTTAAGACACATTTAGATCTAACACTGATACCGTCGACGACTTATAATGAACTTTCTGTGAATGTAGTGAATTCCCCTATGATAAAAACAAAACATAAAAACATTTGTTACTACTATCGAATGAGAAAAAAAGACTTACGGAATTAATCATTTTATATCATCAAAGAATAATAAGTTTGTTAATATTTTTTGTTACTATTGATGACATCGCGTATTTTCACGAGACAAATGTAATATTTTTGGTTAAAAACGAAAAATTTCATATTAACATTGTGTATATTTTGATGCCTATATACAAGAATTTATTTAAACCTGTCTCCGCTTGTTGTTTGTTGTTGTTTGACAAAGGACGTAACAAAAATGATATTCAGTATAAGATTTTTATTTACGATTTTTGTGATGTACTGACAACTAGTAAAATATGTAAACCCGAAAGCTATGTTTCAACTTGTCACAAACTACGTAATATCAACTCGTTTCAAATACAGATGTTAAGTTTTAATATGAGTGAGGGATAGCAAGGTTCCTATAGCAATGCCGATTCCTTTTATAGAAGTGCGTAAGGACACAGTAATTTTTTGTCCACATGTTAATTCTCAATAAATGGATATGACGGTCGTCGTATTCTCGAACTTTCCCGCCAATCGAACATCCTACAAAGATACTATCCCCTGTATGTTTCCATCCGCGCGTCAGAGCTTCGCGCGTGAGATACTTTCTACGTTTAGAGTTTCCACTCGTTTAATAAGGGTCTTTGGGCGAAGTTTAACGTTCCGGTCGCGATCGGGCTCCGCCGCCGGCGCCGGCGAGGCTTCTCCGTGGTCTGCGAGACGGAGCCTCAGCGCCGCGGCCGCTTGCACCCCGCGGGGGAGACGTCGGCCGGCGCGGGCCCGCGCTCTCTCCGCTCTCAGTACTGGGTGCAGCGCGCTCGGAACCCGCCCTGGTACGTCGAGTCCTGCGACAGCAACCCGTCGGGCTGCGACGGGCACTCGGCCGCGGTCGACTCCTGGCTGAAGTCTGGCTGCGAGGCCCCTTGCGACAGCGACAAGGGAGGTTGCTGCGAGAGCGGCTCCTGCGAGAGTCGCGGCGGCTTGCGGCGCGCGCCGCGGGCGGTAGGCGGCGCC
>MU158937.1:61521-75833 GCA_015888305.1 Antheraea pernyi
TGATTCCATAGCGGTTGCTTGCTGAGTACCTTCGGGTTGCCGACGACGATTAGGCCGTATTTTGCCCGCGTGAGGGCTACGTTTAAACGTCGCGGATCGCTCAAGAAACCGATGCCTTGATGTTCGTTGGACCTCACGCAAGACATGATGATGATATCCTTCTCCCTGCCCTGGAACGCGTCGACGCTGGCGACCTCAATCTCTTGATAGAGTTTTGCATGAAGGCTTCCTTGATATTGCATGTGTTGCACGAGATAAGATCTCTGTCCCTCATAGGGAGTGATAATGCCTATCTGTTCAGGGCGAACACCAGCCTTAAGAAAACGCGTAGTAAGTTTTTCAACATTCGCCGCTTCGGTTCTGTTCAAATACGAAGTTCCCGAGCCAGCAATTTCTTCTTGACCTTGGGTCACATAGAAGAACATGGGTCGATCTGGTCGCGGCCACGGGAAGTCTATTTTATGCAGACGACGCACATTCTGCAGAGACCCTTCATAAAAGAAATCGGAAGGGAAGCGCGACAATTCCGGGTGCATACGATATTGTACTTCAAGACGGAAAGGACGAATGCCAAGGACGACGAGACGTTCAAAGAGACTCTGACTGAGACCAGCTTTGGCCGCTTTCTTGCACATGACGACTGGTCCGAGCTGACAGTGGTCACCGACTAGGATTAGTTGGCGTGCTCCTAAAACAACAGGCACCATACACTCGGGCTCAGTTGATTGCATGCCTTCATCGATAAGGATAGACTGGAATCGCATGCGGGCAACTCGTGGGTCTCCGGCACCTACACACGTAGTGCAAATGACGTCCGCTGCGTCAAGAAGACGCCGTTCTGCAGCGCGTCGCAAAGCACGATATCTTCTCTCATCTGCTGCCGATAGCTCTCCAGCTTCTTCTTTCAATCTTGTCAATTTCCGTAGCTCGCTATCCGCTGAACCGAGAGCACGGGCTTGCTCATGAAGTGCCAAAAATGACACGGAAGATTCCATTGCCTCTCGCGACTTTGCACACAAGCGAACAACTTTTAATCCAGTTCTATGTATCTTTTCAGTGAGTTGATCGACAGCGGTATTCGATGGAGCGCACACAAGAACAGGGCTACCGTTTTGCCTGACCAATTGGTACACAATCGTAGCAGATGTAACTGTTTTGCCAGTTCCAGGTGGACCTTGAATCAATGATAGCGGACGCTGCAGTGCATGTTTCACTGCATACACCTATGTGGAAAAATACAGTATTTGCGTTAATTTTTTATATTACGTCATATTAAACAATTCAAAATATTATCTATTACAATCTAGTATATCATTGTGTTATCAATATTAATGCAAAAAATACCATGTATATGTTAGTTCTAAACAATTTACCTGAGATCGATTGAGGTCAGGCAGATTAGGTGCACTGAAATGTTTAGGTAAAAGCACACGGAATAACACCTCCTCGACTTCATGACCTAGTAGACGGCGGTAGATGTAACCCGATACTGAAGAATCATCGACAGCAAACTTCCGTAGAGCCAATTGCATTCTGCAAAAATGCCAGATATGTATATATTAATTTTTATATTGGTATGACATTCGATTAGTCAAAATCAATCGGAGTCGCAAGTGCGATGCCAGCCTGTGTTTGGAAGGTTTGGGTGAAGGGGGGGAAGAGTAGGGGGAGTGGGAAGGGGAGGTTGGCCTCCGGCACTCTCACTGACCAAACGAAACGCAACAGTGCAAAGACTGTTACTTCACGCCGGTTTTCTGTGAGAGGGTGGTACTACTACTCCAGGCGAGCCAACCCATTCATGCTGAACCAGTATTAGCTTCAACGTGGCTCTAACACCATGCAAATGTTTAGTTTTACGAATTCATCATCTGTATATCTATGAATATTATAGAAAAAAAGTTGCTTTTCACATCTATCTGTTTTCTTCTTCTAAATCGTTAATTTGATAAAGTTAGAAAGAAAGAAAAGAAATCTTCTTCTAAATCGTTAATTTGATAAAGTTAGAAAGAAAGAAAAGAAGAAAGAAATACTTTATTGTTGGAACAACCATACAATTATTGTTGGAACAACCATACAATTTCTTCACACTCATTTGAATCATTTGTTTTGTGAGATTTATATGTATAATACCTGTATATTGTATTAATTGAAGTCGACAAAAGTCGATGTATTCTAACAAAATACTAAGGGATTTTCGGATGTTTGCATTGGTTTACTAACTTGAGATACTTCAAAATAATGAACTATGAAATTGTATGTCTTAAAAATGCCTACAGAAAAGTTCACGATGCTACATTTGTCTGTTAAGGGTAATTTACAGTTATAGCTATTATCTTTTACATATTTTATTATTAAAAATCAATGGATTAATCACGACGCTATTTTGTTCAACATTCTACTAATTCTTATTTAATTAAATATTTTAGTAACATTATATATTTAGTGGTCACCTAAATTGCCCTATATAGCATACATTTCATTGAATATTATGTTATATCAGATTTATTAAATTAAATATTATAACATATATAAAATTACACAACAAAAAATATTTTGATGTAAAAAATAAAGTTCCTAAAAATTAAACCATTTCAATAATATTTTGATGATATATAAATTAAAGCATCCTAAAATTAAGCCATTTCAATAGTATTTTGATGATATATAAATCAAAGCATCCTAAAATTAAGCCATTTCAGTATTATTTTGATGATATATAGATTAAAGCCTTCTAAAATTAAGCCATTCCAATATTTATGACACCACATTCGTATATTACATTTTGTTAGTAAAGATAAGAATTTTAAATATATGAAAAAAAACGGTAAATACGTAATTACAAATGCATAAAAAATAATTCATAAGGTAAGATGAGAATGCATAGCTACTATAGTAAGATTTGTATGGTAAGTTTTATAATTTGGATTTATTTAAAATAAATATGTATTTACCTATCAAAAGAAGTACTCTTCCATATAAAATCGACGACAAAGTTAGATGTACAGTCAAGTGGAGCACCGGCACCATTCTTTAACTCCAGGCCTATATCATCACCATAGTTATCTGGCACTTTGATCACATGACCGACGCCAGACCAAGCCTTATGCAGTTCACCAACATATCTAAAAAAGATTATATAAAAGTGACATAAAAAAATAATTACAATAGTCTTTATCGAATTAGGATGAAAACATAATTAGATTGACAAAGCGAGCCTTATTATAAAAAAAAATCTTTGTTTCAAGGTTTGTAGATGTGGAACATATATGAATTAAAGATGACAAAGGCATATATACAATGGAAAATGTGTTTTATGTTGATGAAATCAAAAAAACTGACAATATGATGTATGAAGCAGTTACAAAGTATTGGCACGGATCGGACGAGGCACACATAGATGTACCTTTAAGTCTACATGTACTCTAAAAATGGAACGGACCTCCAAATAGTACAAACGGCGACACCTATTTAAACATGCATACACATCATTGCACCCTTTGCTTCCAAAGATTTCTAAAGTCAGTAGCCAGAGGAGTAAAAGATGTTTCAAACAAATGATGAATCCGAGTCTCCCTATAAAGAGTATTACAGTTCGAACCATCTCAAGGGGATTTTGGATGACATTTCACTGGAGTGGAGTCCACAGATGTTACAAAACTCCAGTAATAACGGCAATGTTTGAATTCCGTACTGGTTTTAAACCTGTACTTATATGCTACATTCTCATAATATGAAAAAAGAACATGAGAAGAGAGAGTGACTTGTCCAAGCAAAAAAAGGGTGAAATGCGACCCACTACAATCCCAAACGAAATACAGAGTAACTTAGTAAATAAAACAAATCACGGTGATTGGTTTTCTATCATATTTATGGTACTTGTGACCCAGTCGACGACAACTACCTATTCATGAAAAACAAATTCGTCTGACGCATTTATATAAAAAATGTACATGTACCTTAATCTCAACTCATCGCCATGCATAAGCTTCATGTCACTATCAGTTTTTGCCAGTGTAAAATAGGCAATAGTCTTCTTATTAAGGCCAACATCCCAACGTACTTCAATCCCCTCTTGGGTTTGAGACTCTTTGAGCCGTTTGTCATAGTCAGCCTCCAATTTCACCAACGGGCCGAAAATATTTTGATATTGATACCCATCTTCGTATCTGTAAAGTAACAGTTTATTCAAACTTTATAAAAAAAATGGATACTTCCACTTTGTTTTACATAATAGACGTCCCTGATCTAGTTTATGTGAAAATGATATGTTATATGGGAAGTTAACTGGAATTTTATCAGAACAAGTTTTGCTATAATGAATATTTTGAGAATCCCATCTGCTGAAAATGCAAAGTACCCAGGCGACGGAGCTACATTCCATTGATTAACACAATAATGGCATTCTTGCTATTGCTTGCAACCCAAACATATTCCTACAATGTTGTCTCACAACCAAATGAAGTACTATTACGTTATCATTCAATGGTAAAAATGTCAATATTACAATAATTTCCAAGATGTAGCTGATATAGACTTCAATAATTAGTAATAAAAAATAATATTCCTTGTTTAAGAGCACGTTGTTTCAGTGAAAATCAAGATATTGTAAATACATTTTTATTTTAGTCTATGCCCCTGTGGAAAATTCCATAATTCTGCAAGTGTCATATAGATTTTTATCAAATCTAAGGGAAGAAATCGATAAGATAATATCTTACCTCAAAAGTACCTGATGAGGTTCCTCGTCCACTCCTGGTTTTTCCAAATCTTGAAATGTGGCATCAACATTGTCACGCCATAACTCTTCTAGACGTCCTATTTGTTGTGGTGTTACCTGTAATTGATATAGTTTTAGTTAAATCTATCACTGTACGTAGGTAAAAATTAGTTGTGGTCCTATTACAATTAAAAATAGATTACATTAAGACCTACTTAGACATATAAATTAATATGTGAAGCCTAAACTTTGTACCCCTTTTCATCTCGCAAACATTTGAAGTACTAATACATTATCATCCAATGGCAAAAATGTCAATATTACAATAATTTACAAGATGTAGCTGATATAGACTTTAATAATTAGTAATAAAAAATAATATTCCTTGTTTAAGAGCACGTTGTGTCAGTGAAAATCAAGATATTGTAAATACATTTTTATTTTAGTCTATGCCCCTGTGGAAAATTCCATAATTCTGCAAGTGTCATATAGATTTTTATCAAATCTAAGGGAAGAAATCGATAAGATAATATCTTACCTCAAAAGTACCTGATGAGGTTCCTCGTCCACTCCTGGTTTTTCCAAATCTTGAAATGTGGCATCAACATTGTCACGCCATAACTCTTCTAGACGTCCTATTTGTTGTGGTGTTACCTGTAATTGATATAGTTTTAGTTAAATCTATCACTGTACATAGTTAATAATAAGTTGTGGTCCTATTACAATAAAAAAAAAATAGATTGCATTAAGACCTACTTAGACATATAACACATAAAAGGTTGTAGTTGAGAGGTAAAAGATTAAAGGCCAAGATTGGATAGTTATTCATAAATTTATGAACTCACCTGACGAGCTCTCATTTGCTCTGCTTCCGATGGAACTTTCACTAACCAGGACAGGAAAGCACGGTCAGCTAAAAAAAAACATTACAATATTCATTATTTGAAAATAAATTATCTTCTTATGGAAAAAAGTTACATAAGCTATCAGAAATTTATTCACTCTTATTATAATTTATTATAACTCTTATTATAAAGCTTAGTAACATAGTTCATTATAGGAATCCTTTTTTTTCAATTATTGCATTTAAAAATAATTTTTTTTAGATCATGGTTTATAATTGATGTTAAAAAAAACTTACAAATCAAAGGCTTCCATTGTTCTTGGTCCCAGTTCATATCCTTCAAAGAGCTTTGGGCTGCACAGGGTTGGCTGCGAAAATAAATATTTTATATTATTACTTATATAAATAGTTTAGTAACAGACTGCATTTTAGATTTGTCAGGAATTAGTGAACCATTTATACACATTAGTAAGGTTGTATTCTGTTTTGAATACTCTGTAGATTATATTACAAAAGACATTAACTTTAATTGGTATGTGTAGACCACATTAAAAATTCAGAAGTTTATTTGAATAACTTTCTTTCTTGAATTCTACTTATTCAAAAATGTTTATGAATGAATGAAAGGCTTGATATCCATTACATTAATTGCTTTAATTAGATATCCTACAAAACTGCATTTTACTAGCTGGAAAAAAAAGTAATGAATGCTCTAAAATCTGTACAACGTTCACCGCTGTTCAATGTGCATACATTACAATAACCGAAAACACTTTAAATTGTTTACTAACTCCGAAATTTAAGGATTTTTTTTATAAACACATATATGAATTGCAGATCATAGACTCGACTAAATAAATAGCTTTAGTATTCATAGTTATAAATAAATTATATATAACTAGCCGACCCGTGCCCACTTCATAGTTTAGGCCTCTGCCCACTTCATAGTTAAGACTACAAAACTGCATTTTACTAGCTTGAAAAAATAGTAATGAATGCTCTAAAATCTGTACAACGTTCACCGCTGTTCAATGTGCATACATTGCAATAACCGAAAACACTTTAAATTGTTTACTAACTCCAAAATTTAAGGATTTTTTTTTATAAACACATACATGAGTTGCCGATCATTGGCAGAAAGCATCTATATGCCCAATTCAATTAATTTCGATTAAATATGATAATGTGAATCAAAGAGCTTTTGATTTTTATTCAACACCCATTTCATAGACTCAACTAAATAAATAACTTTGACCCGTGCCCACTTCATAGTTAAGGCACCTTCATAAGAGACGTTTTTGTTCGACCAGTTTTTCTCGACTCCCTAAATATTACCCCCTACAACCTCACAAACTATACCTCTTTATAATATTATTATAATTCTGCCCGCAACTTCGTACGCGTGGAATAGTTATTTAGAGCTAAGACGTAGCGGAAGCTCTCAAAAAAAAGCCCCGGTTTTAAAACATTTTTCAATGTTGCTCCGCTCTTATTGGTCTTAGCCTATGACACTCACAAATAACATGGCTTTATACTGGTAAAATAATTTTCTAAATCGGTTTAGTAGTTTCTGAGATTACCCGTTACAAGGTCACAAGCTCACAAACTTTACCTCTTTATAATATTAGTATAGAAGTATAGATAATAAATATAAATAAAAAAATTATATATAAATCGTAAAAGATAATAACTTACCGACAAAGCAGCACTACAACTGAATCAGCTTTAGCAGGTATAAAACCAAGAACAAAGACATTGCGAGCTCCGCAGGAGTAGCACTCAAGTAATGTCTCTCCTAGAGGCCCATCGCGGTGTAATGCAGCTTCCTTGTGTTTGGCCCTAACCAGGTGGTTTATTATATGTGAACCAGATGTATTACCACGACCATTGCAGAACCTAAAATAACATTAACAATTTCGTTTTTTAAATTCTCCTGTAAAAAAATCTAATATTTATTTTAAACAGCACTAGCAGGCTGGCGGACATTGGGCACCCTGATAATAAAATACCTTGACAAATTATATACCTAAACCTTCCTCATGAATCACTGCATCTACTGGTGAAAACTGGATGAAAATCCATGAATTAATTTTTTATTTTATCGCGAATAGACAAATGTGGCAGAGGACTTTGTTTTATACTATGTAATGATATTCACATATATCAGATTTTTAACCTGTGTATAGATAAATGTTAAAAACTTATGTTTCCTTCAAATTAATCATTTATCAATCATTAGAAGATTAAATAAGTTATATTCTATTATATATACCACAAATTTATAGATATATCATACAGTTTATTCCTAATTCTATTTTTTTTTATGTCATAGGTGGCAAATGAACATGTGGGTCGCCTGATGTTAAGTGATCACCACCGTCCATAGACACTAACAACACCAGAGAAGTTCCTAGTGCATTGCCATCCTTTGGGGGGAAGAGTTTGGGGAGGGAGAGGAGAGAGTAAAGGGGAGGGCAGGTGGGCCTCCTGCGCTCTCACTGACCGAACGAAATGCAACAATGCAAGCACTGTTACTTCGTGTTGGTTTTCTATGAGAGGGTGGTACTATCCCGGACGAGCCAACTGATTCATGCTGAAACCAGTAATAGTTTCAGCGTGGCTCTACCACCATTAAAATATCTAAAGAAATCAATTATCTTGATTCATATATATTAGAGTAAATATAATGTTGATCAGAGAAATCATTGATGTTCTGAATTGTTGTGACAGTAAAAATAAAGTGAAGTAGTATAAAAAACAAAAATTAGAAACTTA
Organism: Antheraea pernyi; assembly: GCA_015888305.1. Classification (NCBI taxonomy): domain Eukaryota; kingdom Metazoa; phylum Arthropoda; class Insecta; order Lepidoptera; family Saturniidae; genus Antheraea; species Antheraea pernyi. Next base: position 69,858 of record MU158937.1, read on the forward strand.
TTTACTAGAATATCTTTACAACAAAATATTCAATAATAGACTCACTACAAGTTTCATGTTATCGGAAATGTAAATGTGAACTTATTTGTTTTTTTTTTCGAACTATTGGTCTATCAAGGCCTTAACAGCTTCACCGGACTATGTGAACTTATTTGCAGTTTGTAGTTATTGCTCAAATCATGTTTAGTAGATGAATATATTAAATCTCTTTGCATAATAAATTACTTACATGCATTTTAAAAACACTACATGCAAATTTTAAGAGTGACTCACCATTTGCTGCATATGTTGCACATAACAACAGTGGATGGGTCATGTATGCCACAGTACTTGCACGCATGGTCAGGCAGTTCCTTACTACTATACAATGCCTCATCTTCTTCTTCAAATTGTAACTCGGCTATCGCATTGGTCACGTTAGACACTTTAGACGAAAGATCTGCTCTACCCAATCCATTCACCTAAAACATCAACTAGTATTATAAGTTTACTAAGGTTATGACAGCAAAACAAAACAAGAATGTTTCATAAATACCTGGTTTGATGTAGCTAAACCGTGGTCGTGCTGCGATGCTTGTGTCTGACTCTGAGATGGTAGTGTAAAGTCAGTGAATTCAAACTCTGAACCCTGAGTATCAGCTCCAATAAGATCTGCCTCTTCAGTATCCAAGAATGTGAGCGTTTGAGAGCTCGGACCGTAGGTATCGACGCTCATTTTTCAATATTTAAAAAGGCTATATACAAGGAAAATATGTCAAAAATTAAAAAAATATTGCACAATCTAAGTGAATTCCCATAACAGCCACGCAATAAATATCAAACGATATGCGAGAAATGACGAAAATCGCCATGTTACCACATGGTTTGTTTCCGTTTACAAGTTAATTGCTCATTGGTGCATTCGTTGACATATAACTTAAGAACAAATCATAAGTTCGAAATATTTAAGTCGCACAACGTTACACGAATAGAAATTTAAGAAAACAAAGACCATAGACATTTTTTTTTCATAGTTGTGACGAATAATTATTATTTGAAGATTTGATAACGTTATACACTGCACATAAAAAAATTACGTTATCTCTTTTTAGTAAAGATTTATTAACAACAATTTAGATAGTACATTTTTTTTAATGATTGTAAAAAATTCGGTTAATTATTCAATGACTATCAACTTTCGTTACTTCTGCTACAAACCGTTATTCTCAATATTAAAAAAAAGTCAAGGCAATAATAAGTGAAAATTCAAAACAATGGAATAACTGTTTACATGTTCAATTTAGAAATCAATTATAATGTGAACTATTATATTTCATATCTTGTAAATTGAAATTATTATCAATAGTCTGGTTTTCACATATATTGGCATTCAAAGCAATAATTATTTATATTTTTGTACAGTTTATTAATTAAGCTAAAATATGATAGGCTGCACAAGCTCAATACAAAATATCAATATTACACATGTACATTACATTACAACATTACAGGCCGCTAATCTAACGCAAGCGTAATACGTCACGAGCATGTCGATGTCATTGGTGACGCAAATCCATAAGTTTTTCCTCTACCAAATATTTTTTAAGCGAGTGAGAAAACGTTTCGTGCTAAGGCAGCTATTATGCGCTCAACAAATTTTAATATAGGTGTAATATGTAATATTTTGTTGTTTTTAATACCCATTGAATGGCTAAAAGTTGATATTATGTTGCTCTGGGGTATTTCGACACTACGAAGGAGTACTGACTTCTTTGCTACCAAATGTACCATTTAGTAAGATTACGATTTTTTAATAAATATATTAATGTTCTAACAAGATGGTGGCTCGGTAGTCCCGTGAAGCTGTTAAGACCTTGCTTGGTCAATAGCGTAGTCAATTCGAAAAAAAAAAAATGATGGTGGCTCCCTTATTAGAACTTTTCAGGGAGTTTTTGTGGCATTTCAGAATTCATGATTATCCATTCACTTCACTTATACACAATAACCAAACTATATTACGTAAAACGTAAAACATCACCAATTTTACAAAATATAGATTTAAATAATACAAGATAATGAATAAAATATAAAATAAAACTACATGACAGACTAAAATCCCACCAAAAACTCAAAGAAAATCCTTCGAGCAACCAGTAGCTTTTTAATACACGTACATTCTTAAGTTTATGGCCCAAAAAAAAAATACTTTATAAATTTTTGACACAACAATATGGTTCCATATAGCAGATATCAAACAGAAAGTAATAGAACTATAATTTATTGTTACTAATCTAATAAGTTTTAAAATTCACCACTAGATGGGTCTTAAAAATAAACAAGCCCTATGTAGCCGTCATCAGTACACCTCACCCTTACACTATCTCACAGTATTTTATCAAAGTAAATAAGAATTAGTATAGTTTAGTTTTCGCCAAACTTTTTGACCGCTTTGAATATAGTTGCGAAGAACACAAATTTAGGTATAAATACGTATTGTAATATATATACATCGAAACAACTTCCGGATAAATAATTGCCTATTTTAGATTCCTATATATATATCTACATATAAATATACCTACATTGAAAGTATATTTTACTAAACTATTTACATAATACGTCGAGGGCGCAGTTTTGTTGAGAGTATATTAACCTTTTAACAAATATAACGATAATAAATCTTACTCCAGGTTACCTCGGTTTTAGACTGACGTTGTATTGACGACTGTACGTTAACACAGACCCTGATATTTATTTGTCAAAAGCCGACGGTTGTTGACAAAGAGGTAATTCTTCTTGTCTTAGGAAACAGTAAAGGAATCAACACAAAAGAGATGTAGCATACTATGCTACAGATTGGACCAACTCTTTACAATCACAATAAATCGCTGCCTCCTATGCTCCTATGTCCACCGGTTATTTTACCGCCCCCCGCGCGGCAATCGATCGAACGAGCGGCGTCCACGCACCCTCACCCGCCTACTCGCGGAGATACCTTACTGGAGGCTACACGTATCGCGCGCTCTAAATGTTGTCATCTTTATCTTACGTTATACACACTGTAATTTCTGTTAATAGTTTTATAAAGATTAAAATTTTATTTATTAATATGCTACATCCACGACGATATCACTGCTTAGGTAACCTCGGTACGGGCGTGGATTCCGAAAAGTGGTCAACTGTATTTATTTTTGCAATTTTAAAATTTTTTGATGTATTTTCGCAGTTTTTCCTACGGTTTCACACTCAGGACGTCTAAGACTATCCCTGAGTGTGAAAAGTCTGGAAAATTGTGAAAATTTATACGGATTTTTAATGTTTGAAATTTTGATGAAAATTTGAATTTTCCAGATCCCGGTGTATTCCCTCGACGGTGCCAGCGGTTGCGGCGGGTGAGGGGTGGTACTCCCACTCCACACTACAGAATCTGGATGAAAAACTTGGTAAGTCTGCGGAAAATTTTGTATTTAATGTTTTTAATAAAAATTTTATGTTTCAGATCGCGGGGGCGTCTCTCGGCTTTTCCGACGGGTGCGGCGAGCGAGGGGTCACGCTCCGGATCTGATGCTGTCAAGAAAATGTAAAATTTGACTAGAACTTAGCGAAAATTGTTATGTTTCTATAGAAAATTTTGAAAAATACAGTTTTCCGAGTTTTCACTTATGTTGCGAGTTTTATTTACTTATCCTATCTATGTATTAGTGTAGCTCGTGTCGTGACGAACACACTGATATACGACACTTGTGCGTAGGTGGGATATTTATATAGATAATTGTAAAATTGGGCAGCGATTTATCCACGACGATATCACTGCTTAGGTAACCTCGGTACGGGCGTGGATTCCGAAAAGTGGTCAACTGTATTTATTTTTGCAATTTTAAAAATTTTTGATGGATTTTCGCAGTTTTTCCTGCGGTTTCACACTCAGGACGTCTAAGACTATCCCTGAGTGTGAAAAGTCTGGAAAATTGTGAAAATTTATACGGAATTTTAATGTTTGAAATTTTGATGAAAATTTGAATTTTCCAGATCCCGGTGTATTCCCTCGACGGTGCCAGCGGTTGCGGCGGGTGAGGGGTGGTACTCCCACTCCACACTACGGAATCTGGATGAAAAACTTGGTAAGTCTGCGGAAAATTTTGTATTTAATGTTTTTAATAAAATTTTTATGTTTCAGATCGCGGGGGCGTCTCTCGGCTTTTCCGACGGGTGCGGCGAGCGAGGGGTCACGCTCCGGATCTGATGCTGTCAAGAAAATGTAAAATTTGACTAGAACTTAGCGAAAATTGTTATGTTTCTATAGAAAATTTTGAAAAATACAGTTTTCCGAGTTTTCACTTATGTTGCGAGTTTTATTTACTTATCCTATCTATGTATTAGTGTAGCTCGTGTCGTGACGAACACACTGATATACGACACTTGTGCGTAGGTGGGATATTTATATAGATAATTGTAAAATTGGGCAGCGATTTATCCACGACGATATCACTGCTTAGGTAACCTCGGTACGGGCGTGGATTCCGAAAAGTGGTCAACTGTATTTATTTTTGCAATTTTAAAAATTTTTGATGGATTTTCGCAGTTTTTCCTGCGGTTTCACACTCAGGACGTCTAAGACTATCCCTGAGTGTGAAAAGTCTGGAAAATTGTGAAAATTTATACGGAATTTTAATGTTTGAAATTTTGATGAAAATTTGAATTTTCCAGATCCCGGTGTATTCCCTCGACGGTGCCAGCGGTTGCGGCGGGTGAGGGGTGGTACTCCCACTCCACACTACGGAATCTGGATGAAAAACTTGGTAAGTCTGCGGAAAATTTTGTATTTAATGTTTTTAATAAAATTTTTATGTTTCAGATCGCGGGGGCGTCTCTCGGCTTTTCCGACGGGTGCGGCGAGCGAGGGGTCACGCTCCGGATCTGATGCTGTCAAGAAAATGTAAAATTTGACTAGAACTTAGCGAAAATTGTTATGTTTCTATAGAAAATTTTGAAAAATACAGTTTTCCGAGTTTTCACTAATTATTGAATCCAAATAATTATAAGTTGAAATAAGAAGCAATTTAATAAATAGTAAATTTATACGTTATTGCAACCATTTTGGAACATTCTAGATCATATCAGAATTTTTTAGAATATTCTAGATCATTTCGGTAAATTTTATCGATTGTACACATTTTGGAACTTTCTAGATCATTCCAGAAAGTTATAGAACTTGCTAGATTGATTTAATCGGTTGCACACATTCTGGAACTTTCTAGATCATTCCCGAGATTTCAGAATTTTACAGACGTTTACATTAGTTAGAGAAGGACATATATATATATTAATTTTTAAATAATTGTAGCATGTTTTTGTCACTAAATTTGATATGCTATTAAAACAGTGTATTATTAGTATATTTAGACATAAATAACACAAAACACAAATTTAATCTTCCAGTCAGTTATTTACTCAATAGTCAACTTTTTGTATGTGGTAGAACCACACTGAAGCTATTACTGGTTACAGCATGAATGGATCGGCTCGGCCGGGGTAGTACCACCCTCTCACAGAAAACAGACGTGAAGTAACAGTGCTTGCATTGTTGCGTTTCGTTCGGTCAGTGAGAGCGCCGGAGGCCCACCTCCCCTCCTCTCTCCGCTCCCTCCCCTAACCCTTCCCCCCAAAAGGGTGGTAACACACTTGCGACACCTCTGGTGTTGTTAGTGTCCATAGACGGTGACTCACCTGTTCGTTTGCCACCTATGACATAAAAAAAAAATGCTATGTGGAAGAACATAAGGATATATAAAAAACTGGCTTATTGAATTCGCTGTCGATACCTTTGCTAGCTCTTAGACGAATAGTTACAGGCAAGTGACATTTGACGCGTCGACGCGATTCTCATATTCTTTCCTATTTATCAATATTCAACCCAATGGAGTGTGAAAAAGTTTTAATAGAAGTAGAATATAGTTATGATAAAATAAGTGATAGAGATGATTATTTAATTTTATT
>MU158937.1:78692-97629 GCA_015888305.1 Antheraea pernyi
ACTAACCTACGTATATTGGCGGTAATGTAAAAAAAACTTTATAGTTTTATGGACCTCCAGTTGGAACGAAGTTCCATTCCCTTTTTTGTAGGCGTTTACTATACAGGCAGTATAATTAACATTATAAAATATCAAGTTAATAGACTTAAATTGTAAATTAAACGATAAAATATATTCATAAAATAAATAGTGATATTTTAAACACTGAACGACGTCATAACTATTTTCAACTTGTATTAAAACTTTTTCACACTCCATGATATGATAAAGATAGCCATAATTGTGGAAGCGCCTGTTATAGACGCATGTATTCAAAATGACGTCAGTTCCAAGTCATATGCCTACGTTTATTGTTGTTTTTCATTGTTTACGGTGAAATGATAATATCATAATGGTTAATAAAATGAAATATGTTCTTTGAAATGGAAAAAATAAAATGGTTTGAAATGAATTATTTTGTTTATAAAGAATATCGTCGGGCACATTAATGTCAATTACAAAATTGTATGGCAGTAATAAATTCATGATTTTAATAGCGTTTAAAAGTTACTGAAAAAAAAATCCTAAAATTATTTATAAATCAAAATTTCAACTTGTAAAGGTGTGATGTGCATTAAAAAACACAACGTTAACCGGTTACCAGGTATCCTGAATCCTGTTTTGGAAGGGCATAACATATCTTCATATTAAAGAACCAGCTTTTCTAAAATTCTTGTTCTTCCAACGTTGCTGGCTCTTGTACTAAGGTGTCGCAAAAAAGTCTAGTTACACAATTAACCACAAATTTTTGTTTTTCCCTCATCCTGGAGAACACCCTCCTTGTTATGGGACATGGGATGTAACCTTGTAATATTAGTTATCACTGTGCCAAATTTCGTCTGAACTGGTTCAGTACTTTCAGAGTGATACGTGTTTAAAGGGACAGACAAACAGGGAGATTCTGAAGAATCCCTTACGTTTTATGAGACAAAAAATATCCTAAATGTAATCTCGTAACATTAGTTATCACTGTGCCAAGTGTCATCAAAAAACGGTTCAGTACTTTCAGAGTGATGCGCGTTCACAGGGATAGACAGACAGACAAAAATTTTAAAAGGGTTATTTTTGGCTTCTATATTGACAACAAAGCCTACCCCTATCAAAATTTTCAAAAAAGCACAAGCTCAATACAAAATATCAATATTACATATGTACATTACATTACAACATTACAGGCCGCTAATCTAACGCAAGCGTAATACGTCACGAGCATGTCGATGTCATTGGTGACGCAAATCCATAAGTTTTTCCTCTACCAAATATTTTTTTTAAGCGAGTGAGAAAACGTTTCGTGCCAAGGCAGCTATTATGCGCAATTATGTTATTATGCTAATATGCTAAATTTTAATATAGGTGTAATATGTAATATTTTGTTGTTTTTAATACCCATTGAAGGACTAAAAGTTGATATTATGTTTCTCTGGGGTATTTCGACACTACGAAGGAGTACTAACTTTTTTTTTTGTCTCGAACTGACTACGCTATTGACCAAGCAAGGTCTTAACAGCTTCACCGGACTACTAAGGCGAGCGCTTAAGGCACTCAGCCGATTTTACTTTGACAACTAGGTCAAAGGGTCAAGGGTCAAGGGTGCGCGGCACACCTCGGCTTTGGCTGTTGCCTGATACATGCAATTCGCGACCTATCTGAGCTAATCTAAGCTAAGCTAACTATTCAATACATACATATATGAGTTGTTGAAACATATATGTGTACCAAGCATACATACCTCAACAACCCTTATATATATTTCGTATCGGATAATATTCTAAACTATTTCAGTTTGATAAGGGGAAAAAATAAAACCCTTCCACCTGCATGTGTAAGCGTGTATGCGTGCACGTGTGTGGAGGTGATATGTGTAATGTTGTCGCAGTGATGTAAGATTTTGTGTCACTGTATCGCGCGAGCAGCGTACTCAAGGGCTCCACGCCGAGGGAACGGACCTAGGCTTGAGCTGCTGCCGAGGGGGGCCTAGTCTGGTGAATACTAACTTCTTTGTTACCAAATGTACCATTTAGTAAGATTACGATTTTTTAATTAATATATTAATGTTCTAACAAGATGGTGGCTCAGTAGTCCGGTGAAGCTGTTAAGACCTTGCTTGGTCAATAGCGTAGTCAATTCGAAAAAAAAAAAAAAGATTGTGGCTCCCTTATTAGAACTTTTCAGGGAGTTTTTGTGGCATTTCAGAATTCATGATTATTATTTTCCATTCACTTCACTTATACACAATAACCAAACTATATTACGTAAAACGTAAAACACCACCAATTTTACAAAGTATAGATTCAAATAATACAAGATAATGAATAAAATATAAAATAAAACTACATGACAGACTAAAATCGCACCAAAAACTCAAAGAAAATCGTTCGAGCAATCAGTAGCTTTTTAATACACGTACATTTTTAAATTTATGGCCCAAAAAATAAAATACTTCATAAATATTTGACACAATATGGTTCCATATAGCAGATATCATGCGGAAAGTAATAGAACTATAATGTATTGTAACTAATCTAACAAGTTTTAAAATTCACCACTAGATGGGTCTTAAAAATAAACAAGCCCTATGTAGCCGTCATCAGTACACCTCACCCTTACACTATCTCACAGTATTTTATCAAAGTAAATAAGAATTAGTATAGTTTAGTTTTCGCCAAACTTTTTGACCGCTTTGAATATAGTTGCGAAGAACACAAATTTAGGTATAAATACGTATTGTACCTAATATATATACATCGAAACAACTTCCGGATAAATAATTGCCAATTTTAGATTCCTATATATATCTACATATAAATATACCTACATTGAAAGTATATTTCGCTAAACTATTTACATAATACGTCGAGGGCGCAGTTTTGTTGAAAGTATATTAACCTTTTAACAAATATAACGATAATAAATCTTACTCTAGGTTACCTCGGTTTTAGGCTGACGTTGTATTGACTACTGTACGTTAACATAGACCCTGATGTTTATTTGTCAAAAGCCGATAATTGTTGAGAAAGAGGTAATTCTTCTTGTCTTAGGAAGCAGTATAGGAATCCACATAAATGAGATAAAACGACAACTAGCGATAACCGGCCAACAGTTATCGAACGGTGATCAGTTACAACGGTCAACTTTGGGATAGGCCTATGCTCAGCACTGAATTGATACGAGCATGTAAGCGTAATAAAGCAATGTATTATAAGATATAAATATATATAGAAACTTAAACAGCAGCGAAACCCGGCGTTGCTCGGGTTAAAATACATCGCATGTTTAGTGGTATAAGAAATATTTAAGGATCCATTTTCTAAAGTAGATAGATATTATAGATTTCTATCTTAGATAATAAGACACTTATTCGATCATTTAACATACGGTGTAAAGCGTATCAAATTAATTAAATAATTATTGAATCCAAATAATTATAAGTTGAAATAAGAAGCAATTTAATAAATAGTAAATTTATACGTTATTGCAACCATTTTGGAACATTCTAGATCATATCAGAAATTTTTAGAATATTCTAGATCATTTCGGTCAATTTTATCGATTGTACACATTTTGGAACTTTCTAGATCATTCCAGAAAGTTTTAGAACTTTCTAGATTGATTTCATCAGTTGCACACATTCTGGAACTTTCTAGATCATTCCCGAGATTACAGAATTTTACAGACGTTTACATTAGTTAGAGAAGGACATATATATATTATTCCCCATTTTCGCTACCCACAACCACCCACTTCCACCCACCCCGACCAAACTGCCTTATGCACACCAAGAGACCAAGGGGGTATTTGCCATCCCAACGGGAAGTTGATCGAAGTTGCGGATGATAGAAAAAACCGTGGACACACGTACGAACATTAGCATTTTATATAATATATTTAGATTACTTCAGACATTACTTACTTCAATACAACAGACATACTATTAAAAAACTCACTTTCAAATGGTTACTTTCACAAAATGACACAAATACAGAAAAAATATTAATACTACAATATAAATTATAATTATAAACTCGGTAGTTCAAATTATACATTTTTATTTAAGAGACAATTCACTCATTACTATTATAAAACACTCTTGTCTCACTCGGAATACCGTGTTACACAATAAACTCAAATATTTAGTTAAGTTTTTATTTTATTACATATGTTTAAGTCACTGTTTGTTTTAGTTCTCATTATATGAATTTGTGATATCTGCGATACGGTTTGTAACCAGTGCAGATACCAATATTACTGTAAATTATGTACACATTGGCTTCGAACATTAAAATATATTATTATTATTATGGGAAATAAAACAGACTTTTTCCATTCTTCTATAAACCCAAAAGAAATGTCTTATTTTAAAATATAAATCTATAGTAATGAGAAAGGCTTTTATGTTTATACTAGCGGACCTGGCAGACGTTGTCCCGCCCTCATTATAAAACAAAAACCTTGACAAATTATATACCAAAACGTTCCTCATGAGTCACTCTATCTATTGGTGAAAACCGCATGAGAGGTGAAATCCGTTCAGTAGTTTTTGAGTTTATCGCGAACATACAGACATATAGACGCGGTAGGGGACTTTGTTTTATACTATGTAATGATGAGATCCCAATGACACTTATTGGTATACATAAGTACGCTAGTTAAAGAGATAGTCAATTATTTGTAAGTATATACCACGTTTCAAAAGATGTCTATCCAACTGTACCTATGTAAGAAAATTTTACATTATGTACTGTTAGACCGCTTAAAATAATATGTTTCAAATTTGATTGTATCTATTATAACATCTTCATGATTAGTATTTATATTCTTTAATATAAATGGAAAATAGCTGACAGTAATTGAAGGATGAGTTGAAATATGTATCGCTATAAAAATTGAACATAAATAGGAACTCTAAGTAACCGAACAGAATACACTTGACTACAGTTAATTTGGCGAGTCTGGTTCTGGTTGTTCTATTTATAGTTCATATGATTAAGGTGCGCTCCGATACCTAGAAAATAATAAAGTCTAAACATTGCTGTAACGTGTCGTGTATCAGTCTTTATTTAAAGTAACGTTTCCTATATCTTTAATATATTTTAAGATGTAATTACTTGCCTAGACTCGTCTATTAAATAATTTTGTGTATAAATAAAATGTTAAGTGTACTTTCTTGGAGGAGATATTTTATTGTTTTGTGTCCTCATATTTTTCAAAACATTTTCCCTATATTTTTAAATTCTAAAAAGGCATTGCAAATTATGGGAATAACTGCAGAAGGCATTGAAATCATTTTAACGCCATTCAATGCGAAGCAATAGTATAGTTTTGACGGTAGTCCGGTGAAGCTGTAGAGGCCTCCAAAAGGCCAACAGCGTAGTCAGTTCGAGAAAAAAAAAGTATAGTTTTGAAGTGAAACTTCTTTTAGGCCGGTGTGAATGAATTGGATTTCATGAATAGAAAGTATATACCATAGAAGATATAGCTATAAATGTATGTATGGGTTTAGGCTGTGAGAGAATGAGATACTCTACGAAGGCAGTACAAGTTGTTGTAATTGCTGCAGTAGGAGTTGAAATCATATTAACACCTTTCAATGAGAAGCAATTGTATAGTTTTGAAATGAGTGTTCTTTTAGGACGGTGTGAATTGGATGTAATGAAAAGAAAATGTGTACCGAAGAAGATATAGTTATAAATGTATATATGGGTTTATGGCGTGAAAGAATGAGATATTCTACGAAGGCAGTACAAGTTATGGGAATCGTTTCCGTAGGCATTGAAATCATTTTACACATTTAAATGCGATGAAATCGTATAGTTTTGAAATAAAAGTTCTTTTTGGGACGGTGTGAATTGGATCTATGAAAAGAAAATGTGTATCGAAGAAGAGATAACTATAAATGTATATATATAGGTTTTAGGCTGTAATAGAATGAGATAGCATATTCTCAATATACTCGACAAAATGAGTGCGTGTAACCGTCACACGTGATTAAAGTAAAACTTCTTTGGCGTTGTAAGAGATGGCGATTAAATTAACAACAAATACATCATATGAGAATTTAAAAAGGTATTTACTGATGATGTTTGATGTAACATTAATAACAATAATATATACATTTATTATCGTGGACCATTATACATTTTAAAACAATAATTTAATTACTATCATACTACCAATATGATATGATTGGTCTATGATATACAAAATGAGAAAAGTAAATTCTTTTCTATATTTTATTTACTTTATAACAAAGAGTTATTAATAATATTTCCTGTATAATTTAAGTTCCGAATTAGCTGATAAATGGCACTAAAGATAATGAAGCTTTAATTTAATTTGTTACTTACTTACATTGAAACCAGATGGCAGCACGGTCGCGCGTCCATTATACATAATTAATTCTATTGTATGATTTCTATTATTATTCAATTTTCAATTACATATTTTTTATTATGATTTTTTTTTCAAACATTTTTGTTTGATTTGTTTATGAACTATTTATTAACAAAATCAAAAATATTTTAAAACCGGATGGTAAAGAAACGTGACGCCATATTACCGTAATGGACTTCCGTTGCATTGTCGTCCAGTTACCTCCTAGTCGCGCCTAAAGAAGTTTTGCTTCAAAAGAAAGAGTGAGAGAGAGATATAGAAACGTTGAAATCTATAGCACATTATTTTCAGTTGAATCGTAGTGACTATCGTACAATTTTAAAAATCATTATGTATTATTAACATTGTTAATATATATTACAAAATAATGCCGAAACTAATGTTTACCATCTCCATAATATATTCATCTTATTCTCTTAAAAATTAATCAGAATACAAAGATCCATCTCCACCAAGTGTGAACTACACACAACTTTTTTTTATACACTGCCCGATTTTTGGACATTGAAAGAAATATGAAGGCCGACAATCGGGTTAAAATATAATTAGCCTAGAATCATCTACAAGAAATTTCTCATCGAATAGTCATAGTCCTGAGCTGCCACGTTCACTAGTTTCGACGTGATTGTGTCTCAAAGGAAATGTATTTTCATTAGTACATCAGATTATACTGCAGCTTAGAGCATTGGCACAGGCATCAAGTGTTCTTCAGGCATCACCATCTTACAAATTTCTGTAAATATCCGCTATTTTGTATCTAATTTGATTATCTGTGTTTACGAGATTCTCTGGTTCAGACGTGCTTTTTGCAACGCAAAGTATGCGAGAGAGTTATTTACGCCACTGATACAGAGAAAAGAAACTGGAATAAGATATATCGAATGTAAAAGTGAGTCGTATAATGTATGATATAATTTATATAGTAAGTGAATTAAAATAGGTTATAAATAAACAAGTAGCATTTCAACAACGGAAATAATCTTTCGAAAGTTTAATATATGACTTGTAACCAAAGAGTTCTACGACTTATGGATGTCTACACTACTATATACATGGTTAAAGCTTGTGAACATGTATATAGGAAGAAATTTCTGGATCTATTGATACGATTGCAAAAATGTTTTCATTGACAAAAGGTTTCGCTAAAAGCTACGGCCAGAATTATGGTTTTACCTTTTATTTTGTTATTATTAAGTTTTCCATTATCTACACTAATATTATAAAGCTGAAGAGTTTGTTTGCTTGAATGCGTTAATCTCAGGAACAACAGATCTGACTGAAATTCTTCCAGTGTTAGATAGCTCATTTATTGAGGAAGGCTATATATCACGCTAAGACCAATAGGTGCGGAGCACTAGTGAAAATGTTCCAATATTGTTTTATGAAATGAAACTTCTAATGCGACTTCCAACAAAGTTGCGTTAAACGTTTAACGCTAAGGGGGAAGAGAAAGAGACAGATCGAGAGTGAGTGCGTGGGTTTTGAACGCATACGCGTAGTATATATACCTGTTACAGGACAGCGCGAGCGTTAGCAACGAGTAGCGTCCAATATTCCTTGATGCAGTTTTTGCAAGAAATATAAATGAATAAAACTCAAACATTTCGTATCTTACTTTAGTTATCATAATCCTATTGTAAATTGATTTGGATATTTCTCCACTCGAAAATGATAATCAAAAGATGCGATCAATTGTGAATTGTAAGCAATGTTAATAAAGTTTGTTTTAAAGAAACAATGTGATTTCACTAAAAAACAATTTCTACCCCTTCCTATTTTCATTTCCACATTACGTAGTTTCACTTCTTCCGCGCGGAGGGACTCCACGCACTATTTTCTACTAGAACTAAATACAAATATACTACTTACCCCTACTTTTAGAACTGATTTGAAACGCTTTATCCTTTTGAGAGCTTCCGCTGGGTGTTAGTATTAGCCCAAAGTAACTATTCCACGCAGACGAAGTCGCGGGCTGAAGCTGTAATGAATACGCACAAAGTAACGGGCGACTGCTAGTAATATGAATGGACATTCCATTACATTCTCGCTTCGATCCAGTTTCGTGCATTTACGTACAACATATATGTATCTACCTGTATATTTGGGTTTCCCAATATTGTTTTCCTTTAGAATGAAGCAAATTCATACCTACTTGTTTTCATTTTTGTTCGATTTAAATCGTATTGACGTCGTTATATTTTATGAGTTTCGAAACTGGAATCATAAAAAATGTAGGTCGAGCATCAAAAACCCAGTCTGTGGGTAACCCATATAATTTGTATATAATGGCACGACAATTTTTTTTTAATTAGATTTTTAGCAAAATATGTTACGGGTCCAAGCAATGAACTCTAAAGAACTTACTATTTAAAATTGCTGTTTAGAAATTATATTAATAATATCGTTAGAACTTTTTTCAATAAATTGTTTATGGTTTTGATTTTTTTAACTAGTATATATTTTTAATTTATGGTTTACATACTAAAAAAATGTTCTTAGTTAAATCGAAATCAAGTTTATAAACTAGGACAAGTTTATAAACATGATTTCGAGTTATTCCTTTGTCATAAATTTTTTGTTGCTTGAACTCTTCTTCATTTGTTTTGTTTATATCGTTAGTCACAGGTGAGCTCAGTAAAATAAATTATAGTGTTATTGGAAATCGATGTTTCTTAGAAGAAGTCTATAATGATTAGAATCTGTGAATCATCGCTATGATCACAGCGCACAATTTTACAGGTACAAAATCTATAAAACATCATTTCTCTATTGCTTTCTTTTTATTTCACATCAAATGACAATCAGGCTTCGACTACAGACAAAATATCGGTATTATGATAATTCCTCTATCTTCACCCTAAACGATAGCTGACAATAGGCAGCAGTGTTCTCTCTCTCTCTCTCTTAGGATCCTATGTCTCCAAGCTATCGAGGCAGAGTCTGCCACATAATGTTTTTCCATCTCGTTCCGTTCGCTTCACACTTCACCTTACTACCTCACTCCAGGTGAGCCCAATATTCGGAGACTCTGCGAGCACAGATCTTCGCCAGGTCTGTCTAGGTTGACCACGTTTCCGCCTACCATGGGGATTCCAGTCAAAGGCCTAATTAGGGATATGGCTGTTGTCTCTTCGCAAAGCGACCCATGTCCACTTTCTACGTCACACTTGATGGTCTATGCGATCTTCGTGGCACATTTTCTACAACTCTGCATTGCAGATTGTTTCTAGCCAGAAGATTCTCAAGAATTGACGTAGACTGTGAATAACGAAGACTTGGTGCTGTTGTGTGAGATCTACGGTGTCTTCCATGTCTCACACTCGTACAGTAAGACGGACTTGACGTTAGACTTAAATATTTTCAGTTACACTTTTCTAGAGAGGTATTTGGCTTGCCATACGGGCCGAAGACACGCGAAGGCGCCCTTTGCTTTGGCGATCCAGGATTCAATGTCAACCACTGATCCTCCAGTTGGTGAGGTAAGGTATGTGAAGTTGGAGGGTGAGGTAAGGTATGTGAAATTGGAGACTGGTTCCACCACGTCTCCCTCAATTAAAAGCAGGATGTCGTTATTCGAACCTAGTCGCATATCCTTGGTCTTCCTTACGTTGGTCTTGAGACCTACACGTGCTGCTTCGCGCTTCAAGTTGTCGAGTTTGATCTGCATTTCAACACGTCTGTGGCTAAGCAAGCATAGGTCGTCAGCGTAATCTAGATCTTGTAGATTGTCCATAAGACCCCGTTCTATGCCACGCTGAGCACAGCACAGCACTGCACGGATGACAGCAGGCATACTTGTCTTATATCAGATTGCACGCTAATTCTCTCTGAAATCAACCCATCATGTACCTTGCACGAATAGTTGTCATTGTGGGTTTAATAAGATTAATGATTTTAGAGGGAACACGAATTCCTTACTTTCATCAGTGTTAATAGTTATAAGATTCTAAGGTTTACGATTAAAAACTCCGCTTGGCTTATTATTACACCATCAGCCTTTATGAATCCTACTGCAAGACCCTAGGCCTTTTCCTGATATTTTTCTATATTTTGCATTGTCAATTAACTGTGGCGGACCAAATTTAGTGGTAAGCTGTGCGAGAGGAATCTGGCTAATTACAAGTTAATACTAGTGATGAACGACGTAGGCTCAAATCCTTGTGACTGATTAGGAACTTTCCGTAAAGGAGAACATCGTGAGCAAACCATAGCATGGTGATAGTGCTATTTGCATACCGGTCTGGATAGCTACCGCCTTTAAGTTGAAAATTTGTCTCCAAATACCTACGATGTGTTTTGGCAGCTGTTCTTGAGAGCCAGTCACTCTCTAGCGTGTTTACCATCTTACACTGCAGCACGATTCAATATGAGATGAGATTGTTGTCAAATACTAGCAGCTATATTGTATTTTTTTTAAAATATTGCAGTTCTCTGTACTATTGTATTGATGATTCGATTTATTCAGTTTTATCTACACGGTACGTTAAAAATAAATTTTATATTTTAAAACCTGAACTCAAAAAATCAATAATATCTAGAGATTCTGCTCCAGACACTGACAACGGTGACATAATTTCATATACTATGATTAAAAACTTACCTGATAATGTAAAAAATGTTCCATTAAGCATTTATAATTATTCATTACAAAATGGATCCGTATCAAATCAGTTTATATTCATATTGTTCTTGTTGCTAAGCTAGCGCGGACTCATTGTAATTCTTCAATACATCCAATAGCCGTTATATCCTGCTTACTTCAAATTTTCTATCTATTCATAGAAAACACTTTGAATGGTCTTTAGAATGCAATAGCTTTTTTAACGAAAATATGACAGGTTTTAGAAAAGGTCGATTATGTTATATTAATCTTAAAGACACCTTTTAGCACTCTGCTTTTTAATATGGCTACAGCAAATATATGTAAAAAGATAAAAAATCTTTGTCCTTCCCAATATGCCGATGATTTCGTGATATTTAAAATATCTAAGAATATTTCTAAAGCAAATAATGCCTTACCATAAATCGAAGATATTTAAATTTCATGAAATGACTCGCAGTTTTCTCTATGATAATAGTGCTTAAGTCTACCTATTTAAACTAGATAACATTCAAAATAGGCCATGAGAATTATCGGGGGCTTTATTAAAAGTACTCCTATCCATACTATGGAAAGTGTAGAATTTAAATGATTATTACATCTTTGGAGGCAATATTTAGGTGGAAAATTTCTATTTAAATCTAAATCATTTGAAAAAAAAGCTTATTAATATACTTCATAACTATTTTAGGAGCCTTATCATTTGTACAGTCAACTGAATATATTAAAGTTGATATTTTAAAAAGTGCTCTTTAATATGTGGCTCGATGTACCTTGACTTTTCGAGAAACACCGATAGCTTATACTATTCTGGATCTAAAAAGAAATAATAAGTTAATTATTTTACAATGGATCCCATCTTAGCGAGAGAAGGATCTCCCGACGGTGTTGCTATTCATATATTCCCAACTTATTTGAATATATGCTCCACAGTCTAAATCACTTGCTATTCTTGTTTGTTGGTAGGTGGTAGAGCCACGCTGAAGCTATTACTGGTTTCAACATGACATACTCACCCAGAGTAGTACCACCCTCTCACAGAACACTGACGTGAAGTAACAGGGCTTACATTGCTGCGTTTCGTTCGGTCAGCGAGAGTGCCGGGAGACCACTTTCCATCCCCCCTCCCTGCCCCTCAAACACTGGCAACGCACTTGCGACTCTCCTGGTGTTGCTAGTGTTTATGGACGATAGTGATCACTTACCATCAGTTGACGCGCCTGTTCGTTTGCTCGCTATAATATAAAAAAATAATTCTAACTTTGTTGGCTCTAAAAAAATTATATTCACAAACAGTCGGCGAAAGTGCCACTTAGTGGATTGTTGTTAACCACTGAGATGTATTAATGTTATAAATGCAAATAGATACAGTGCATTTTCGTCTAATTTAGAAAGCCATTTATTTGGCTCCGAGCCAAGTCTGGATTATCATCAAAGAGTTTAGTTTTGCCTACCAGATCGTGTATCTATTATGACACATAGAATACAGGAACCATCAAAATATTATTCTAAAGAACGAAATAGGTCATGGTCTAGATTTTATTTATTATTAGAATCGATATGTTTTTAGCTACCTATTTGTATATATTTATTTATTTTGAAATAGTTTGTGACTCCTATAAACTGATATAAAGTTTATTTTTATATATGGTGTCCGCTTTTTTTGCAAAATGCTTCAAGCTTTTATTGGATGGACATAAAATCTTTATGTGATCATCCAGGTGCTTCTTTCCGCAAATCGACATAAACCCCTATTTTACGTGAAGAATGATTTTATATGATAAATAGCTATGCCCGTGGCTCCGCACGTGTTTATTATACTTTGTTACAATTGCTATTTATTCTGATAAATATTTATAAACTTCACAGATTCTTTTTAGTTTCTGTACTATACCTAGAGGGAGTGACTCTGAATTGCAGTTGCCGAAACACACCTATATATGCTTGGTCACTGATTTTGAAACTTCAGGGCGGCAACTAGCCAGGCGGATTTAGAAAAAAACCCAACGACCCAACTCCGCCTCATTCACAATGATTCGTGCCTACACGCTAACATAATATAAATAGTTGAATTATATTGAAATCAATACGTCTTCTAGCGACGAGTTATATTGAAACGTGTAGCATAGAAACTAGTCCGTTGAAGCTGTTAAGACCTTGCTTGGTCAATAGCGTAGTCAGTTCGAAAAAAAAATCATATCTTTATTCTAATATATAAAAATCACGTGTCACGGTGTTTATGTTCGAACTCCTCCGAAACGGCTAGACCAAATTTTATTGAAATTTTTAATGAATATTTGGTGTGTGATATGTGAATAGTTTTGTAAAGCATATTTTATATCTCTAGGTGATTAAGATTTTTTTTGTATTTTCTGACATTTTTTTTAGTATTGTGCTGTATAGATGGGTTACATTGAACAAAACTTTTTAAATGAGTTACAAGAGGAATAAGTTACGCTTAACAGCCTTATTTTGAACATAATATAAATGCAGATATTATGGGTATAAATGTATGTAGTTTGTGTGCTATTATACTTTTGATCAATTTTGCGGTCATTTTCCTATATATACTCAACCTTTAATAAGTTTAACGAGAAAAACAATTATGAACTTATTATTTAAAATCTTTATACATATAATAAATCGGTGGCTAGATCAATGCTGTACATTCAATATTTTCTGGAAATTATAATCGGGGTGGGCTTTGTTATCGCTATAGGAGCCAAAAATATCTTATATAAAATTTTTGTCCGTCTTTCTGTCTGTTTCTGTGTCCGCATATCACTTTGAAAGTTCTGAATCAATTTTAAAGCACTGAACGAAATATGACAGTAATAACTAATATTATAAAGTGACATATAGAGTAATTTTGTCCCATAAAACGCAAGGAGTAATCCAGTGTAAATGACAAAAGCCAGAAATTTGTGGTATATTAAATTCTTGATGGATTTTAATGACATTTTCTCTGTGTTATTGTAGACAAATTAGCCAAAAATGCAAGCTAATGCACATCTTTGACATACAACTTCTCATATTCATATTTCTGGCTTATGCCAGGTGACTGTTGAAAGGTTAACAACCTTCAATAGTGGGGTAGTTCATGGTGACATTTAACATATAAAATAATAATATTAAGACGAATACTAATACTCAACAAAGAGTAAATAAAGAGTTAGATAAAGTATGTTTTTAAAAGTATGGGAACGATACTTTAAACGTAAAAAAATCACACCTAGGTTCAATGAACAGAATTAAATGGGATCTTTCAAGGTTAATCATTACGTAACTCCTTATCGCTGGAATGCCGCACGGTCGAATATTGGGAAGCGGGGTGCGGGTCGAGGTATAGGATGCGGGCCGGACTGTGCGGCAGCGCACATTGAAAACGATGATTCATCGCGCTTTTTGTGTAAATCAACTGATGTTGAGTCAGTCAGATCAGTTATACTTTTCTCGAGATAATTAGGTCAAATATTATGCATCAATTTTTTTATTGATTTAGAACCAAAAATGACCAATGATTGTCATGTAAAAATTATAACCGGCGTCTAACCTAACACCCAGTAGTAACAAAATATGGAGCACAATGACTAAAATTGAGTCAACGTATGTTTGTTTTCAAAAAATTACCTAATACGGCGTTGCTAAACAATGAGTGATTCCAAAATCAAGTTCAGAAGATTTTTTTAGAAAACATAAACCTACACAATATTATATTGCGATATAGAAAATAAGTCTCAAAAGTATCTAATAGAGTTTTGTCAGGACAGGTGTTGTTTCGATATTTGATAAAATTTGTTTTCCAAATATTGATGAGTATTGGTATTATTGTATGCAGGGTTGTAAATTTTCGATTGGAATAATTAGTTTAGGTGTTTGCAGTTGCCACTTAATACTATATCTATACTAATATTGTGAAGACACAAAAAGTTTGGATGTTCGGGGTAATAAACCTTGGTCCTACTGATCTGATATTGAAAATTATGTCTGAAACGTAGAAGTATATAAAAGTAGAAAAGTGTATTATCTCTCAGTGCTAAAGATTACTTATTATTTAGGCAAATATTTGTATTAATCACAATTAATGTAATTAAAATGAGCAACAATGCAATAATATGACGTGCGCCGCTTAAATGTTTTGAAACAAAGTAATAAAATTTGTAGCAAAATATTAATTACCTTTAGCTTTACAAAAAAGGCCACTTACAAAAACAAATATCTAAATAAAAATGGAGATTTCATAGAGATAAAGTTTACTTTGTACGGCATGTTAATTGATAAAGTTGGTCAGAAGATAATGCGAAATAAAAACTACAAGTTGGTCAAATTATTGCGTTGTCGCTGCCGCTGGGCTTATGAGAACAGTAAGTGGGGCACGGTCGTGAGTGGCACAGAAGCTATCCAGAGGGTACTGGGAAGACATTATGTGTTTGAGTGGGTCGCTGAACTGTTACACAATTTAAAACTGTTGTTGTCGCTACAGTCGGGTTCTAGGTTTTTAAGAGTTTTCGAGTTTGGAAAGACAATAGAAACCGGCAGTAACTGATTTTACGCAGACGAAGTTGTGCGGGTTAGCTAGTTAATGTTATAAATGCAAATAGATACAGTGCATTTTCGTCTAATTTAGAAAGCCATTTATTTGGCTCCGAGCCAAGTCTGGATTATCATCAAAGAGTTTAGTTTTGCCTACCAGATCGTGTGTCTATTATGACACATAGAATACAGGAACCATCAAAATATTATTCTAAAGAACGAAATAGGTCATGGTCTAGATTTTATTTATTATTAGAATCGATATGTTTTTAGCTACCTATTTGTATATATTTATTTATTTTGAAATAGTTTGTGACTCCTATAAACTGATATAAAATTTCTTTGACATACAACTTCTCATATTCATATTTCTGGCTTATGCCAGGTGACTGTTGAAAGGTTAACAACCTTCAATAGTGGGGTAGTTCATGGTGACATTACACCACCAATTACACACAATATAGAGTCAAGTAACACAAGATTATGAATAAAATATAAAATCCACTAGATGACACACCAAAATCCCGCCAACAACTCAATATGAATCTTATTTATTTTTATAACATTTTTTGCATTTAGTACTATACCTAGAGGGAGTGACTCTCAATTGCAGCTGCCGAAAGATACTTATAGATGCTTGGTCACTGATTTTTAAACTCCAGGGCAGCGACTAGTCAGGCGGATTTTGAAGAAAACCCAACGAGCCAACTCCGCCTCATTCACAATGATTCGTGCCTACACGCTAACATAATATAAATAGTTGAATTATATTGAAATCAATACGTCTCCTTTTTTTTTTTATTTTAACGTGGGGAAATCCCTTATGGATACGCCACCCTCCCGGGGGAGAGGGTGGGTTATGTCCGAGTCGCACGGACTAAAACCCCACGGTGTACCGACAGGATAGTACCCACGTTGCAGTCTGTTAACTAATTGGGAAGCTACCTTAGAGCTTTGATAAATAAATACGGTCATTTTGTTTGTTAAAATGTTGCTCAATTGTAAAAAAATTCTCATCCGTTAAACAATTTTTTGCCGTGACCTCCCTTTGCGTACCGCTTCGGTAGTTGTTTCGATTTTACCACCCTATTCTTTTTTAAATTATTAGTTAAGAAATGACCAGTACGTCTTTTATAGGCTGCAAGTCATCTTTTAAAATACGCGACATGGTTTTAGGTGCTATTTTCATCTCTCGAGATAAAATCTTCTGCTTTCGGACAGGATTTCTTCGAATTCTTTCCCTTACTACTTTGACCATCCTTTTCGTACGAACACTACGTGGACGGCGAGATCTTTTTCTGTTATAATGTCATCTACATTCACATATAGCATAGCGCTACTTGCCAAATTGGATGGTGTTATTAAATGCAAAAAATGTTATAAAAATAAATAAGATTCATATTGAGTTGTTGGCGGGATTTTGGTGTGTCATCTAGTGGATTTTATATTTTATTCATAATCTTGTGTTACTTGACTCTATATTGTGTGTAATTGGTGGTGTTTTATGCAATATAGTTTGTTTATTGTGCATAAGTGAAGTGAATGGAAAATAATACCACGCAGCATGAATTCCGAGATGCCACAAAAATTCCCTGGAAAGTTCTAACAAGGGAGCCACCCATTTTGTTGGAACATTAACATTGACATTGGAATGATCGCAAGAAACTAACCTGTAATAATCTTAACTACTTGACAATGGCAGTAATAAACTAGAAGAATGATTGCCAAAAGAAAAGTAAAAAAATAGATTCATATTTAACCACAACGCACTTCGAATTTAGTTTTCTTGATTTTATTATCCATGCATTTTATTGTTTAAATGGTTTATAGCATTAGAGCACGATATTATATGTGTAGATGTAGGTTGTATCGACGTGATAAAGCGTCGTAAGTTTTCAGTCTAGTATACTCCTTATTATTGTTTTTATATTATTCATCTGACTTAACGGTTGCATTATCCATATTTGTAAATAAATAAATAATTAAAGAGTGATAGTATCAAAACCCAATAGAGGTATAAGAATAAATCAGTAGTAATCTCGCCTTTTTTTATATCATCATAGGAGGCAAACGAGCAAGTGGGTCACCTGACCAGGGGAGTTGCAAGTACGTTGCCAACCTGTGTCTGGGGGGAGGGGGTGGGGAGGTGGGCCTCCAACGCTCTGACTGACCAAACGAAACGCAACAATGCAAGCACGGTTATGTTACGTCGGTTTTCTGTGAGAGAGTGGTACTACCCTGGGCGAGCCGACCCATTCATGCTGGAAACCAGTAATAGCTTCAGCGTGGCTCTACTACTACTACAGCCCTAACTATCTAAATAAGTAACATGATGCGAATGTTTGTTTATTCACGCCTTAGATACTCGATTAATCATCATTTTTGCGTTTGGTGTGTACCCACTCTACCTCTCTATGGGTAGGAGCCCGGCGGTGACCTTCCGCCGGGCGGACCGTTGGGGCGGCTCTACAAGATTGATTAGCATTGTACGATCCCTTGCCGCCCCAACAATCACGGTCTGTCGGTACACCGTAGGGTTTTGGTCGTGCGAGTGGGACATAAAAAGCGAGGGTGGCGTATCCATAAGGGATTTCTCCACGTTAATAAAAAAAAGGAGTATAGTAAGGACACAGGGTACCTACCATCCAGAAAAAAGTGCTGTTCCCATGGCCTATACCAAATTTACAAAAAAAAAAAATAGAAAATATTTTCGAGGTAAAATTTCTTATGGAAGGGGTTTGGAATTCTGATCCACAACCACTTTGAAAAGTGATGGGGGTAAACACTGTCGGGTAGAGTGTTGACAACACCGGTTTTCGTTGGATCACCGAAGTTAAGCAACGTCGGGCACGGTCAGTACTCGGATCGATGTCCACCTGGTAACACCAGTTAGCTTTTTTTTTCTATAATACAAAAGTTTCACTTCTACCGTATGTTTACGATACACCCTGTTTTTTTATTATTCAATTATATTTAAAAAACCTTTAAGTTCAATTTTTTTTTGTTTCATTTTAACATTACTATATAACGGGCGTCCATTAATTACGTGAGGGGTTTAGGGAAGGAGGGGGTCAAGCCGTATCTCCGGTAGGAGAGTTAGAGGGGGGTTTTCATATATATTGAACCTGTTTTTTATTTTAATTATTTAGGAGTTGGGGTGTCGAATAACATCATAAGACTTGAGACACCCAAGCCAACCTCACCTGCACGTGGTGCACCCTGCTGAATAACGAACGAGGCAATGGCGAAAGCGGGGTGGTGGGGTTTTACAGCTTGACTGGGTCGCAACCACCATGTATATGGCGAAAAAGCCCGTCATAGTGATTCGCTTTTGCGGGTCGCGTTTCGGGATCAGCCTGTGCATATCCAGTTTTT